>WAAD01012258.1:31157-62268 GCA_013389945.1 Fregata magnificens | reverse complement strand
GCAGTGGAACATGATAGCACTGTACATATTTCTAATCAAAATGTTTGGTTAACAAGAAGGTCAAAGAAGCAATTAGTGGAGGAATACAGTTCTATTGTGTGCCCCTTACTACTTGACTACAATACAAACTGACACCAGGGCAATTTCTGCTATTGGAATCACAGAAGTGACCTAGGGCACTCTATCAAGCTTAGTTTGACCCTGACAGCTTTTGACCAGCTATTTGTTGTCATATCTTTCTGACTGAACAAGATGACAAATACATACAAGACCTCATGCTCAAATGCTGCATTCTGTGAAGTGAGACAGATTTTGACCTTTAATTGGTAGAGGTCCCTGGGTCGTGTGACTTCACATCTGCTATCTTTATTGTCTTGTAGTGGACAGAAATTCTGTTAACTACTGTAGCAGTATGTGGTCCCAGAATAGGAAAAATGTAGTTGCAGTTAAATGGCATCAGAAGATGTTATTCCACAAGACAGTCCTTTTTTTCAAAAAAAGAGATTGCTCTGACTTTACAGAAGAGAGGTTTTGCTCTGAGTAATAAGCTTCTAATGTTTCATGTTATTTTGTATTGATGCAGGGGCCTAACCTGGCAAAACAAAATAAAGGATTTGGGCTGATTTTGAAAATAGATGAATAAATAAATAAGAACTTTGTCCAGGGCTAGAACATTTGAATAAATATGTATTTACACATTTTTATAAAATAGAGGTCTATGAGCCGTTTCAGAAGTCAGCCTTTCAAAAGAGAAGAAGAAATTATTGATAATTTTTGTGGCAATAACCAAAATGAGAACACTTTTTTTTTTCCCTGTAAAGGATTAGAATTTTTCAGTTGAACTTTAGGAGATGTAGATTGCACAGGAAAGATCCTTTAGCACAGATGTTTTAATTTACCATCAAATAAAACTTGGCTAAGCCTTGAAATATCATTTCTTTACTGGATTTCCCTCTGTTTTGTGCTTGCTCACGTTTCCATGCTTGTGAGGTTGGTACCTGAGTACGTTCAGTTGTTTGTGGGCTACTATTCTGCCTCTCTGACTACTAACAGTCTGCAAACTACAAGCTGAGAAAAACTGCCTTAGAGGAATTAAGAAGTATAGAAAGGCTCTTCACTGGAGAGCTGACTGGCAGAAAGAGGGTCGAAAATCAGTGAGCAACACAATAGAGAATAGTTCATAAATTAGCACACAGAGTATCAATAACTTAGTCCTATGTGGCTTCTCGTTCCTGCTCTCGGACTGCTTTTGTGAAGCCTTTAATGGGTGAGCTGTCTAGATGAACGTCCTGTGATCTCAGCTTCTTTTGTCTTAGCCCTTCCACACATAACAGCTCCAGGAAGGCATGAAGAGGGTGATTTTATGGGTCCCTTCTCAAAGGGACCAGACATTTTCAAGGTATCACTCAGCTGCTCTTCAGTACCAGAGTTTTTGGCCTGCTCATACCAGATCCCTCTTTTGCCTGGAAGGGCCCTCATCAATAAGTGTTATTTGCTTCTTTCCTCTGCTTGCTCTGCCCTGATTTTGCTGTTCAGCTCTCAGCTTTTATTGGTCCTGCTTTCAGCTACCTGCTGCCTGCTTCCTTTTCCAGTGGCTATTCCTCAGGCACCTGCCTGTAGCTAGAGGGTCATCTTACACCGTCCCCTGTTTTTTCCCCCTGAAAATCTACATCACTGGATTGCTATTTTTTTCCCAGGTTCAGCAAGCATACCCTAGAATGGTTCTTCTGTCCTACCTATCCCATTTAGAGAGGATGACAGGACTACCAGTATATTAACATGTGTATTACAATATATGTGGAAGTATATTGACTTATTTGATGTGGAAATGTAGCTGCATTATTTAGGCTGTGGTGAATCATTTAAGAATATCTCATAAAACACTGCTTCCGACATTAATAGAAATCAAGAGAGATTTAAACATCGTCACACTACTTCTTATTTCAAGCTATTTTAAAGTAAAATATATAATGATTAATGACAATGCCTTACAATGGGAGAGTGTCTAGTGGGTACCATGTAGTCAGCACTAAATATTTTTCACTTAGGAGGATGTAGTTCCTCTATGGAGTCTTTAATCTTACAGTTGATTTTAGTAGGCATATACATGAGGACTATTGTTTAGCAAGGATTTTCATGGCCAGGCTGTTGTTTAACAAAGATGTTAATGATAGAAGCAGGATATAAAATTCTTTGACGGTAAAACTCTTTAAGTAACAGCCTGAGATGTACTACAAAAACTGGTGTCAGCTAGGTAATACAAAGGGATCTGCAGAGATCTGCAGCGAAAGATACTAGAAATATGGAAGAAAACTATAGTGTGAGACTGAATGAATGCAAGGAGGAAGTAGCCTATAAAACAAATATTTAGCAGAATGTAGAAACCCAGAAAGCAGAAAATAAGGCATTTGTTTGCAACATGATAAGGACTTGAAACTAGATTTGTGTCATCAGAAATACCACAATTCAATCTCTTATTCCAAGTGAAAGCTGTGGTAACAGTCTTGATGAAGTGTATGCTGATGAATACTCTGTAAATAGTAATCATTTGCAATTATTGCTAGTAGTTGGATTTCGTGTCTTTATGTTTTACAACTGCACTTGGTTCAAGAATGATGTGAAAGGAATCTTCTACTCCAGCAGTTTGGCTTCTTGTCCCAATTAAAGCTGCATGAAAATAATTAAACTCCCCAAATTTTGTATACCTTAAAAATGTTAGTTTGGATGATTTTTTTTTTTAATGAAAGTACAAGCAATTAGGCAGTTCTGTCTTCTGAATACACTACCTGCCTGTGGTTGAACACTAAGGATTTTTGTTCTGAAAAATGAAGGGCTTTATTCAATTGTCTAAAGATAGGTTTCTATTTAAGATACCCTGTCTTAGTTAGCCACAAGGGGCTGGTGGATGCCATTAAGACCTATGGGATACCTGTGCCCCTCTGAAAAGGTAACTAGAGTATCCCATACGGTGCAGTGTGTCTGTGTTGGCAATTAAGTTGTTTGCTCAGAAATGCTGAATGCGGAAACAGTCATTATCAACAATGTTTCTTCAAGCAAAATTAAGAATTTTTATAAATTCTGATTTTACTTCCTGTTAAAATGCACACAATAACACAAAAGACCTACAGGAGCAAGGGTTCCCTGTGTAAGTGTGGAAATGTATATGGAAGCATGTAGGTCATGTGGTGGAGCAACCTCAAAAGGTGGGTCCAAGTTGGGCTCTTGCCAGAGCACTTCATCAGAGTCCATTCTCAAATTGCCCAGAAGAAATGGACTATTGAGAACAGACTCCATGGCTGATTGATGACCTCTTTCCCAGCCAATCTCCCTCCCAAAGCAAAGTTATTTCTGTACAGATGCTCTGGGCAGCTGATGTACCACCTGCCTGGTGGTCTTGCAAATCAATGGGTCTATGGTGCCTGTGCAAGTAGGTCCCGTTGTGATGTCTAATGGGAATGGGAAAAATATGGTCTCTACAACAATAAAAAAGCTGAACAGGTCACATGTTTTGGTAAGTCAACAGATATGAGTCCAACACATCTATTTGTTCAAGAAATTATTGGCCCAAATATTCTCATCTATACAGTGCAAACTGTGCCACATTCAAAAAGCTGTGTTTTTATACCTTAGTTTCGGAGATGTTCATGTTTGCATAAGGTACAAAGCAATGATAAATTGCACTTTTAGAACATGTCAAGACAACCCCTTACCTTTTAGTTGTGCTCAAATTCATGCTAATGCACATCACTATCCATGGTTTTATGCTTTCTTCTGGGTCATTGTTGGGTTTCCTACTATCTTTATGTTAAGTACAGAATTTTAGCTATTGCTACAATTCTAGCTCACACAACAAGGGTCCTAGGACAAATTTGCCATCTGCTGTTTAATATTTTATGTGCGAATCTATGTTTTGCTGATTTTGTATTATGCATCTAATTATAGCAAGTTCACCTAGCTCTCAGGAATAATAATATTTTTTTAGATATGAAACTGAACAAACTTCTTCTCTGTCCTTTGGTAACTTTGATAGAAAAATAGGATCCTTCCCCACCCCCTTCATCTCCTGCTTTTACCTTTCTGTTGGATGTAATTTCCCGGTCCTGTTATACCATGTGCCAGGCCCTACATACTCTGCTCTTTAGACTGATTCCCCCTCCAATAAAAACATGGAAAACAAATAATTCTACCTTGATGGTTCTCAAGAGCAGACGGTTTTATGATTTAATCTTCCAAAATGTATTTTAAAAATGTATTTTTCTGAGACACCACTGTTAACTCTTTCATTTCCCTTTACATTCTTAACATTACTGTTCTGTTTCATTTAGCCCATGAAAACGAGTTGCAATAAGAGAGGCTGCCCTTTGACTTAAGACTTGCTCCTGCTGCTTATTTCATTTTATCTCACATTTTACTTACATCCAGCAGACATCAGTTTAGCAGTCCCAAATGGTTTTGATTTAAGATCAGCACTCAGAATAGTAGTGCAGAAACAAATTATAATAAACATTTCCAAACCAGCTTAATGCCTTTTCTCTTTGCTGCAAGAAGTAAAATGTGGCTGCTTGGCATTCCCCACCATCTAGCATTTTACGACAGAGCAAGAAGTGAGCAGAAATGTTGCAGTGCTGCTTGCAGTCAACACATGTAAAATCAGATTCTGGCTAGTCAGGTTTAGACACTGAAATAGACACTACTTTTGGCTGTGACAGGTATTCAAAGATTATGTAGTTTCTTATTTATCTTGGTTTTCTTTCGCTTTGTGCTCCCACACCAGCTTCTGCTCTTTCCCACTTGCTCAGATGTTTCCAAAGCAAGAAAGCACTATATTTTGCTCCAAGAAGAGTGACATTACTTCCCATGATATGATTTCAAAAGGACGTTTACAATAGTTGAAATACACAGAATTTCCTCAGTAGACATGAGCTTTTGGTGTAGGATTTCGGGAGCTTAGGGCCCGGCTCTGCTTGCCCTGCCCAGAGGCAGCTCTGCCCCTGGGGTGGGGAGCGGGGGCTGCTGGGTGCCAGCCCCTGTTCCTCCCCAGCACGGCTTCCTGGGGCTCCCAGAGGAAGGCTTCTGGGGCATCAGAAGGATGCAAAGTGCTCTTTAAATGCTATGCGCAGTCACACATATATGTATGATTTATTCAGGGTTCAGAGACTCTTAGGCAGAACTGATGTGGCAAATAAAGAGAAAGACAGGAAAAGCAGATGTTTTACTCTTTAATACTACTCTCAATCTCTGGCTGATCAAAATCCCTCAATAAACAAGACCAGTTTGGTGCATACATCTGTTCCATATCCAGCCTATATTGCCAGTGGTGTCTTGCTGAATTCTTCGAGGCTCAGAGCCTTCACCACCTGCAAGATCAGATCCTTGACTGTGACCAGATGGTGGCATTGTAGCATTACAGCAGTTTTCTAAAGTTGCCATAATTTTGCTTAGGGTAATTCAGAAAACTATGAAAAGCAGAGAATACATTTTGAAGTGGAATAGCTGGAGAATTTTGCACACTGAAAATGATGCTGGTGCATCTAGAGCTGAAAGAGGATACACAATCATTCTTTTAATCACCAATAATAAAAAGTAAAACATTATATTTAAAGAATAATAAATTTGTTGGAAAATCCAAGGAGGCAGTGATAACCTTCTATTTACAATGCATGCACAATCATACTTAATTTCTTCATGCATTAAATCTGAAAATGTCAAGTTAGAGAAATAATATAATTTTATTATACTTACCTTTTACATTTTTTTCTACTTTTACTAGGAAAACCATGATATACAGATTGGGGCACAGAAGCATGAAGTGGAAACATAATAATTCTAAACCTGACTCTACCATGTTATTTCACTGTCATTTCCTATAAGTTATTAACCTCCTCTGCTTCATTCTCTTCAGTTCTGAAGAAAAGGAGATAATAATGTCGTAATGCTTTCAACACTGAAAGGACTAATTAGTTAATATCTGTAAAATATGTTGAAAAATGCTGTGTGCTGACAGCATTTTAGCATGTTGATCACAAATTAAGGTTACAGGGGAATGACTGTTAACCCCTTCTCCAAACCAGGTATGTTTGCTGGTTCCTCAGTACTTACATGTGGTTAGCGTTATGCTTGCACCAGCTGCATTTACATTTGCACCCAGAGGCCAGTGCTCAGACCCTGCTCTGCCCAGTTCAGACCTGTGACTCTAATTTATTCTCCGACTAATATTCTCACCACCAGCTTTTCTTTTTTACTGTGCTTTCACCCTGATGAGACCTGAAAACATACTACAAATCTCAAAACCCACTGTGGAGAGAGAAAGCCATTTTTTCCAGTCTGAGATTGCACATGGGTCTATATCCAGCAAAGCGACACAGCAAGCTGCAGGCTAGGCACTGATGTCACCACTTGTGTGGAGTGGTGTCTTTCCTAAGACAATTTTATCTGGATGTTTTCTAAACAATAATTAAACCTTAGCCATACTGCCTGAAGAAGTCACAGTTGCCAGCTCACAGAGATTTTGTGAATGGTGGGATTTTGCACAGGGGCTTAATAAGAGAAGAAACTTTATTTCTCCTGCTCAGCTACAGTCTCACCTGTCCTCTGATCTGCTGCCTGCATCACTTGCCAGTTTCATGGCAGTCAAGCAGCTAATCAAGGATGCTCAAAATCAGGTAGTGCCTTGGAGGGAAACAAGGAAAACGTAGGAGGGAAGTACTAGAAAAAGACCAGCAGTTTTGAGCAGCTCAGCCCACTAACTGACACTAACTTTTTACGAAGTGCCCAGATGCTAATGGGAAGATAGAGAAACCTCTGTTGTCAGCCTCTGAAAGCTGGGAGAAACCACCATGGAGGAGTGGGACTGAACTGAGAAAAAGGAATAACTGAGATGGAGGCTGAAGAGACAGGGCTGATTTTGAGCTTGTGATGTCCTAGAATGAAGGACAATACTTGTTGTGGCACCAAGGACTCAGATCTGCTATCTCCATAAGTCTATGAGACAGGACAACAAAAGTTTTAACTTGCTCACATGGTTACAGTCAGGGTGGACAGGAACAAAAAGAAAAATGATGAAGTGCAAAATTTTATGAAGTGAGATGAACTTCTAACTGAAGCTACTGGTTCTGGAAGGGACCATCTCCTCATCATCACCCTTTTTACTTATGCTGATTTGTATAGGAGTTTAATGTAGTTGTGAGGTGTACCTTTACTATAGTTAGCTTGAATTTACTTACAATTGAATAGTTCCTCTCAAGTAAAATTAGTCTGAGTGAAAACAATGCCAAATACCACCCATCCTCATAGTGGGACTACAGCCACTACTGCATGGAGCCTCTGAGACCTGCAGGGTAAATCCCACAGCTTTTTTCAGATGTCATATGCTGAGTTGCTCTATAGGTTATTTCCCTGCACCCAGTGGCTCTGACTTGTGCAGCCAACCCAAATTTGCACATTGAACGTGGGGTTTCACTAAAAACCAATCAGGCAGAAATAACCTCTTAAAGATCTGGCATGTTATCATGAGTTTTAGCCCATACCCTCTACGGAGAGCAAGCTTGTGTTAAACACGTTACCTTGCCAAGATAAGGCATTTACTACATGGAAGAAACTTGATGCAGGGACTACTATAACTCAAGATAACTTTGAAGTGAAGACAGTCCACAGAAATAGTGATTTTGGCCAGAATCACATTGTAAGGAATTGTGACAGACCTGGCTACAAAAACTGGTAGACTTGGCCCTAGCTTCTTGTTTTAACTGGAATACAATAGCATTTCCCTCATAAATCATCCTAAAATAAATAGGGGGGAAAAAAGGGGTAGTTTTTCCATCACTTTAGCGAAATAAGGGGTTAGCATATGGCTTGAGTTTTGCCATTGATTTCAACAGCAGCCCATTGAGCCTGTATTATATCTGGAGCTGAAAGCTCACCACTCGTTCAGCTTTTCGCCTCTCGTGTTGTCCATGCAGGACGGTGTTATGCGATGTGAAGGTGTAGACAGGGACCCAGGTGTTGCTTCTGACTAAAAGCCTCTCTGCTGGAACTTCCTGACTCATTTCCCTGATTACAAAGACAGCAGGTGTCAAACACATCAGAAAAAGAACAAAGGACATTATCTATCCATACTTAATTAAAGGCAGAAATGCACTCAAGCCTGGCTGGCTGAACCAGAAGGCCGTGAGGGTGATAGTGTTTTAATTTATTTTAACTGTGCAGGAAGAAATTTAAGATGATTGCTGAGAACAGTGTAATTAAAGTGTAGAATTATTTTCCAATTTTTTGTTTGCTTCTGTTTTGATTTTTTAGAAAAAGATTCTATTTGGATTTCCTTACATTTACTTTATTTTTATAAGTACTTTTTGTGAATATAGCACATGACATAAATTTAAAATATATAAGGTAGCCTGATAAATATGCAGTCTTATATCATCTTAGCTTTAGTTTAAATGTCACTGAAGGAACAGGCTTTCAACTCCATCATCTTCAGTGGTTACATTATTGGGTTTTTTTAGCAGTTTAAATTTTCTATTACATGAATCCTATCTATTCATCAAGTGAAAATGTGGCTCACATATCTTTCGGTTCACCTTGCTACTGTATGTTCTGCATGAATTCAGTCACCCTTTCAGTTCTGTAAAGATTTTCAGTATAAAGGATTAGAAAAAGAGATGTAATCTCTGTTTATAAAAGGCACTTGGACACATTCCAATGAAAATGACTGTCATGTGTTAGTAGCTTAACCATATAATAGTTGTGGTGGAATATCAGTGATTTTCATATCTAGTTTGTAAAATTTACACAAATTATCTTACAACAAAAACAGAACTACACCTGCTCTGGAAACATTCTGGAACATATATAGTTGTAGTGTATTCATATTATTTTCTGTATCAGTGCCACTAAAAGAATTAAGATCACTGCATATTCCAGTGTATGGAATTGTCCAGTAAATTCAGAACCCTTATATTATAGAATGCTTTGATAATATTAAGTAAAAAATCAAGGATCTGCTAAACAGTAGGGATTTAGTGGGGGAGCAAGAGGAGATATTGTTGCAATAAGGCTAGCTAAATAACATGAACTGACTAAGCAAAGGCGCAGCATGACCAGAAGTTTTAAGATGCTTTGAAAATTGCAATTACCTTATAAATACAACTGCTTAGTTTTTAGATTCATTACTTCACCAGGTTTGTAATTATCACCTGTAAACATCACAGTCTAACATCCTGATTCAAACTTCAGTGACCATGCTGGAAGGGATCTTGACTGGCTTTGAATCAAATTCCAATGTTCTAATATGAATTAATGAAAATATTTCAAGTGTGTCCTTAAGAACAAGCTTATATCAAATCCTAGTAATTTATATGGGACTGAAACACCTGGTGAGCTTATTTTCCAAAATTAAGCCTTAACTCACAGTTATGCCAAGTGATATTTTATGGCATCCTCAGTGAAAGGTTTGCAGTCAGATTCTGCTACCATTGGTTAACATGTAAACCCTGAAGCTTTCAAAGAGTTGGTATAGATTTCACTTGACTGGTCTTCTAAGTTTAGTAAGCAGTTGTGGTTATGATGTATCAGAAATATTTTTGGTTGTACCTCACCATCACTTATGGGAATAACTAGGATGAAAAAAATAGACTTGTCACTGAAGTAGTTAGGTGTGACATAGAGAATACTGTTAAAGTATCTCATTTACTTGTAATAATGTTATGCTTAAAGCTTTTTTTTTTTTTTAAGATGAGAACAACACTAACAGCACTTATGTCTTGTTTTCAGCAAATTTGAACAGCTGGGCTATTTCTCGATATTGAGCATTTAAAAAACAACCCACTGGATTTCCAGAACATGCACCTGAAGTAGAAAATGTTAATGTAGACCACAGAGCATCACTCTTGTGTAGATGAATGTCTCTAACAGTAAAATTTCTGGTTTTGTATTTTTTGCTCTCACCATTTAGGGTCCTTGATCCAGGGCTTAAAACACTTAAGTGGTGATGAACATTTCTTTTTTGAGTTTGTCATGATGTTGACTGCAAAGTGGGCAAGTAAATAACAGCAATGGATTGCCCTAGTAATTGAATGCTACTGGTATCCATGTTACAATAATCAAATAAAACCTTAATAACCTACATCTCAAAATAGCAGCACAGATTGCCTAGAGGAAGAAAGTGAATGCTGTTCCTTGGAGCATGGATGAGAAAAGGAAAGCAAAGCAAAGTGTTATACTTCTATTCAGAATAGAAAAGCTGTGTGAAACTGCAATGGAGAAAATGGTTGAGTTGCCCCTCACTTTCATTCCTCTGATACTTTGGCTGAAGGAAAAAAGTGACCACAGTTATTAAAAACAAAACCCAAACCCCAACAGATTCCTGAAATATAGTTCTAGATGAACAGTGTGAGACCAGTAAGGCGATAAACAACATGCATTAAGCTATACCAATACAAAGGTTGTGACTAAATTTTCCCACTAGGGTGCCTGTGGTTGGGCAGCTGAAAACATATTTAAGTTAATCTCTCAGGCCACAGTTCAGGGAAGCTCTTCAGTACATGCTGAAGCAATTCCTATTCAGGAAGACCCTATGCACAAGACTAAATTTAAGCATGCATTTAAATCCCATTGATCTCAATGGGATTTATGCACAGACCTAATATTAAACATCTGCTTAAATATTCTCTCAAATGGGGACATTTTCCCTAATGGGGACTCAAGTTCAAAACTATTAGTTTTGTGTGTTCCTTTAATTTGTTTGAATTCAAGAGACAAATAAGGAATTTTCCTTGTGTGGAGTGTTTTATGATCACATTATATCATAGTCTGTTCCAATAAATAACAGTTTAACTGTTTTCCATTCAGCAGTTAAAACACTTGGTTGTATGAAGCTGAGCAGGACCCTGGAAAGAAGTTGTGGAAGTGTGGCTGCCAGCCACATGATTGATGCTTTCCAGTGCATGCCTGTTCTCAGATCTGCATTTCTGTAAGGAAAAATGTCTGTATTATAAAACTTTGTGAGTGGGTTTCACCTCAGTCACCTTTAGTTGTTGAAAGCTGTATGAAAATGCTTAATGGGTCACCCTATGCTCCTTTTGTAACAAATGGAGAGACGTGGCTATCCTTGGAGGATGATTCACCTGATTTGTCTTAGATAAGAATTTTAGACATAACAAATTGCCCCTGGGAGGTGGAGGGCATTTACCTGTTTTTCTCTGGAAACTGCAAGGAAATGTAAGGTGATGCATTTAGACACCCACTCCTCAGATGTCTAAATAGGGTCAGATGACTCCCATTTCATGTGCATATATGTATATTCACACAACATTGTGCATTTGACATGGTCATTAGCTCTGCAATGTCAAAGTAAGATAATTTTTTTTAATTAAATATATATGTGAAACATCTCTCTGATTTTAATTTACTTGATGTTTTCTGTATATTACATGTTGCTAAAACTCCAAATGCTGGGAATATCTATAAACTAGCTGCATTCATTAATGGTATGTAGAGAAACATTTTCTTCTGGTCAGTTATAACTTGACTTCTGTTAAAGTGTAAAGGTTTTTGCCTTGATTTTTATTTTTTCCCTGAAATGTTTTGAAAAACAAGGATTTTTTTGTATTGACCAAGCTTTTACAGGAATGGGTTTAGAAAACCGGGCCCAGATCTAAGCTGGATCCTCCCATTTTGCTGTCTACTCACTGAAACTGTTGGTGCTCAAGTGCTGCAAAGTATACACTCCTAAATAGTGTAGGGAGAAGGGAATGGTGAAAGTGTGCCACTAAGGTGAATAGGTAGGTGTGCACTTCTAGCTGTTCATCATCCTTTACCTGCTAGTCTTAGACTAATCTTCCCTCTCTTGTCTTGTCCTGAGGTTCAAAATCAGAGCACAGAGTACTACTTGTACATTCTCTGATCCATTATAATGATATGACACATTCTCTGATCCATTATAATGATATGACAATTTCTTGTAGTAGTCTTGCAGTCTAAAGGTGATAAATATATTTACTCTCCTTAAAGGAATCAATTAATCACAGAAGTCAGAGATCATTTTCCTCACTCTCACAAGCATGGAATATATTCACTCATAATCATCACCACAATAAATTTTAGCCAGAAGCTCAAGAAGTGGGTAAACATTGACACATTTGGCAGACAGCAGAATAGTTTGGTCTTTTAATGTTGACAGTCTTGCAGTTAAACACTGGCATTGTCTTAGGGGAATTAATTTTAATACAAGAAAATTATGAGCAATATAAAGCTTCCTCAAGTTACATTTTGGCTAATCAAAGAACATCATACAGGCTATATTTAAAAACAAGCCATTTCAATGTTGCCTTTCCAGTATATATATTTAATCTGTATTTTCTGCATTGATTTTAGATACATTCCTTAAAAACAGTGTGCTCCTTTCCATCTTTGTATCCCTGCCTATATAAGTATTAAATGAAACCAGATTCCCTTTGATTTTAAGAACAAGTACACTGGTTTACTTGAGCAATGCATAATGATGTGTTACTTTTTTGGTGATGGATTACCACCTGGCCCTTTCTGGCAGAGTATTGCATTCTCCACTCCTAAGAGTTAAAATGTATTTTCCATTTTAAATAGCTTCCATTCTACAGGAATATGTAAGAATTATGGGGGCACCATACAGGATTACGTAAGACCAAGGGTCCGGATAAACAATCTGTACTTGTCACAAAAGGGTGGTAAAATATAACCAAAAGAGAGAAAAGAAATAAACATGCATTTGTGAACATTACATGGAAAGAAAGAGTAACTAAGATTAGCAATGGGAGATACTATTCCTTAGCGCATGCAGGCATGATCCTGGAAATTCACAATAAAATGTAGCTAAGCAGTTTTATGACCTGCAATAATAGATGTCTGAGCTCAGCACTTTAACGATGCTGCTGAATTTGGCTGAAATAAGATACTGTTTGTTTGCCATCAGAACACTGGGCTGGTGGTTTCTGCAATTATCTTCTCACATGAACTGCCTTCTGCAGAGAATCTTGCCTTCACAGAAATAAAACAGGGGTTTGTTTTCAGGGTTAGGCTTCCATTTTGTCTGTTAAGTCTTGATTTTTCTGTGTCAAACACACTACTGAAAGTTCTCATTGACAAACTAGTCAGTGCACTGCAGACCCTATATGCTTTTCTGACCCCCAAATAGGCAACTTTGAAGCTATATTTGTCATGTGGGATTAAGCCCCAGTTTTGCACATACTGGTAGGTTGGCAGGACCAGATATGGTTTGCAATGTCACTTCAACTGGTGTTGCTGCAATTACAATACCAACTTTTCTAGACAGCAGCTTGTGAGTTCCTTGACCGCAGGTAGGTGCAACAGCTGAAAGCAAGATATAGGAGCTCTCCCTGGAAAGAGGAACTGATATGTTTTCCCACATATAAGGATTTTTTTAAGGCTTGTTTCTGACATGCCAAGCCCTGGGTTTTCTTGCAGCAAGGCAATTTTGTAATTCTAAAGATTTGCACAGTTCAAAGAAATATTCCTGGGAAGCAGGCAAGCTATGATACGTTTCCCACAGATGTATGTGTCTGACTTTCTCTGACCCTGTTGTATTGGCATCCCACCACCCAGAGCTGGGAGCTGGGAGGGGATGAATGGTTCCCATCCAGGTCTGGCAAATGCTGGGCTGACTCTGTGGCAATTCCAGCACATCTTTAGCAACAAAGGCTGATGTCTAATAAACCGAGAAACCTGAGCCACTGTTGTGTGTAAAAACAGGCATTTTTATATCTTATGAAAAGTCCGGAAGAGTGAAGAAATATGTGAGACATGACTAAAAAGGCTGCAGCTGTGAAGGGAACTGACTTCCTGGTATGGAATGACATCTTTTCTAACTGGGTGCTGAATCTGTTTCACATGGAAGTGTTAATTCTTGAGTGCTTGGAACAATGAACCTTTGTGGCATAACATCAAACATGTTTGTATTCTGATTTTCTGACTGTTGACACATACCAAGCAGTATGTGGCCAGAAAAAGCCCAGGTCAACTACACAATTAGACGCTACCACGTATAAATATCCTAGGTAAGTGTTTATGGATATCATTGCAAATGATCAAAAATATTTCTGTCTGGATCATCCGCTTTTGGTTAAGGCATTTTAATAAGGTGTCCAATATAACTGTCTAATTGAGCTATGCTTTTTTCCTAACATGACCAAGGAAATGTTCTTTATGGCAGACCTTGGCTGAAACACCTCCAAGAACCATAATGGAGTTCTTACAATCTCTAGATTCTTTGGTGTCTGCTTCTACATCTTCTCTTGTGAAAATTTTAAAGAATTTTAACTTAGAAAAGTCTTTTATACTTTCTTTAAAACATCTCAGACAATTCACAAATCCCACAATTCTTGCGGATCTCTGATCCAAAGAGGGAAGGCTAGACCTTGCCAATAAGATGATGAAAATTTAGCTCTGGCAATCCTCTGCATTCCAGTAATTACTTGCTGAAGTTAATCTCTTCCTCCCTGTTGCCCTCAGGAAAAAAGAACCACAGACACAAACCCCCGACTCAGTGACAGCTCCCCTCCCCTCCAGACAGATAATATGTACAGATATCAAAACTAAAAGCAACTGGGAAAGGGTCTTTATTCTGGACTTTTTCAGGTAACCTCGACAACAGCTATTCCTTCTGATTTCACCTATAAAATCGACAACAAATATTAAGTTGCCCAATGTTACTAAAACTTCTGATGGAACTTGCCAGCTGAGCATGAAAATGTTTCAACAGTTTAATAGTAATCAGGTATTTTTAACCACAGATACTTGGGGGTTTTATTTAGTTTCAAAAATAAGTACCTACAAAATGCAGAGAAAAGTTTTCAAGTTTGGTCATTTGGTATATACTGTTGTGTTCAGTTAGTACAATAAGTTCCAGTATCCCTCCTGAGAAGAAAGTATTGACACTGTGTTTGAAATAACATCCCTGCCTAAGCAAGCTGATAGTGGGACTACCATGCCTTTTTATGTAAAGAATCTGGAAAATATAATCTTAAATGGAGGAAGCAATAATGTTGTGTAGAGGCATTCTAAGTAGCTGGCTTAAGCTGCCGATTACTGTGGATGCTAATTTTGCAGTGCTGCCAAGATTTTATGTTAATGTTATTGAACAAAAGGCTAAAGTATTTTTTAATTTAAAACTACTGAACTATAAAATTGAACTATTAGACTTTCCATGGGTTTAAGTGGACAAAGAGAATATTATGTCAAAGGCTCAATTCAGTCACCTTCAAGCCATTACACCTTTTGAAATTTGAAGCAGTAAGTTGCTGTGGTCTATTATTTTAGGCTGAAGTCCTCCCATGGTTCCTACTACTACCGTTAAATAAACTTTATTCTTCACTGCATTCAACGCCAAGTATTAACATAGAGAACTTCAAATGAATCCATCCCCTTCTTCTGTGCGGTACTGTCAGCCTGCTCAAAGAACTTGTTTCAGGGTAGCCTAATCACATGAAAATGGAGAACTTGGCCACTGACTTTAACCTTGCGTAACCTTGCAATTTTCCACACCTTAGCAAGCACGGGATTACAGCACAGGGTGGAACAGGCTGCTGACACCCTGTCCTCCTTCTTGCTCTCTGAGTGGAGAGCAGAACTGGAGCTGCACTACCTGGGCATTTTGCATGTAGGTATTGCTTCTGTTCTCTGCTTATTGTCTACAAAATAGACTACAAAACAGTAAGTGTGCCAGTGACATTATCCTACATGTGAGCCCGGTTATGAAGTGTGATGGCTTACTGACCTTGTGCTACTGGACTGGAACAATGTAAGAGGAATGGAATTTGGGTATGACTTGGGGATTGGTGCTGCGCACTTCGCCGTGTGATATACTTTGCAATGTGAGCTAAATTTAGGTCTTTTTCGGAGTTTGAGAACTGGTGTTACATTCCCAGGGAACAGGGCAGGAGATTGAGGAGCCCTCAGCAATGAGGGCCAGGGCACAGAAGATGTCTCTAACTTCTGCAGCAGACTGAACCACAGTAACAAATATAGAGCCCTATTTATGAATTTAGGCAAGTGTGTGTATGCAGTTTTAAGGAGCTATGGCACACTTGTGGGAGCAAGGTGTGCCTCATTGCACGCGTCGCCAGGCACCACCCTTTCCCCTTCTGGCAGAACTGAGCCATCAGGTACATTAAGTGATTTTTCTGGCCTTTACATGTGTCAGAATTTAGAGACTGTAGCTGCAACAAGAAAGATATATATACATATAAATTTTTAAGAGACTATCTCATTTGCTGCTGCTCGGTAAGCTTAAAAAGAGACCTAGACAGATTGCAATGCAGTCACGTGTGAAGATGGCACAGTGGACTGGATCAATGCTTTAATCAAAATGTTTGAGGCTTTTATTGCATTCCAGTGGAGGAAAAATGCTTTTGAGCACCATGTGTTCAACACTTGCAACCAAATAGCAGATGAAATATTTGATTCATTTGCAGCAGACATTTGGTTACTTTCCAGAAAATGCTTGACTGTTTTTTTGATGAGATCACTGCGAGGGTTGTTGTTGAGGACACGTGGTGGTACAGGCTGAATGTTATTCCTACTGCAGTTTTGCACATTTTCTCCTCTTAAGGAAGAGTAGACTAGAAGTCTTTTCCTCTTCTAGCGAGGTAAGCAGTTAATGTTTGAATTATGTGAAGCCTGGTGTAGGGGATAAAACCTACAGGAGACTAACTGGTACAAGCTGGCAATTCATACAGCACTGGATAATCTGGAGAATTTGTGTGTTCTCTAGAGAAAGACCAGGCTTCTGGATATTTTGGCCACTGAATCCAGTTCTCCGTGTTGTGTTAGAAAGTGTTTTTCAGTTTTGAGAGGAAAATATGTAACCCTGGCTTTGTACCTGTTGCTGGCATCAGCAAGAATTAGGTGTAGAAGCCGAGTGCTTCATCTGACTAGGACAGGAAATAGTGCATCTCGGCTGCCTCTGTGAATCCTACCCTGGGCTGCATGATGCTCATAAAAAAGTGGCATCTCTTTCCTTTAGCAGTATGAGCCAGTGCATGACTTGCATGTGATTAATTTGGGGAAAGGAAATAGGATAAAGTAAAAGTAGGGCAGCAGAAAGTACACAGTAGACATTAATGATTAGACAGCAAATCCAGTTAAGAAGAGATCATATGATATGACAAAATTAAACTAGGCTGAACAGCAAGTAAGTGTTTGAAGAGGCATCTCCTTTGTCTTAGAATTTCATACAGAAAGCTACATGTGAGTCAAGCAGAAATCAGATATAGCCATATGTGTCTTATTTTTCTGTGACATTTCTCTGTGAGAGGACAGATTTGTTGTTTTTTAGAATATATTTGAAACACAGACATATTTTGGTAAGCTTTGTGAGATAATGATTTTGCAACAACGTTTCCTCCCACATGGTTCCTGAGGCAGAACTCTGGGAAGGTGACGCTGTGCATCTTCTCTCCTATGTCTCTATAATCTTGTATTCATGGACCTGCGTGCCCCCCCAATTTCTGGCTGGTAGGGATCAGACATTTGTCACCATTTAGTGTATCTTGGTAACTGGTAACTGCATATCTTGTCTGCCCTACCTGTGTGTCTGTATATATTGAATCCATTTACCTAAGATTTCAGAGTTTACAGCAGAAAAACATGTTTGTTGGAACCATACACATAGGCGTAAGATTCAGTAACATTGTACCACGTGGAAGAAGGTGAACAGAGGGATTAAAAAGCATAATGTTACTTCTCTACCAGATAGCAGCAGATGGCAGGGACTAGCAGGTCAAATTAGTTTCCTGTTGGGGGAGAAAAAAATCAATGATTCAGAGTCTTAGTACTTTCTTATTTTAATTATGTTCTCCGGTTCCCAGAGAGAGTTACTTACACATAACTTGTCGGCCGTCCCTTCTTTCAAGAATCTCAATAATCATGATGAAGCAACTCAGCTCCAAGAATGAGGTTAGAGAGACTATGTCTACCTAAACTGCCTAAGTCGTTCTCAAAATGAACTCACCTTGCCTCTATGTGTAAAAATCTCTAAGCTTTCTTATAAACTGAGTTCTGTAGTGAAGCTTTGGCCTTTTAGAAATATTGGGCCCGGGTCCACGTCGGAGTGCTGCCATGCATCCTTCCGTTTCATGGGTATAGTAATTACCTAAGTACTCAGTATCCTAAACATGTGAAAGTCAGAGACACAAACCAAACTGCCAGGAAAAAAAATATTTTCCTCCCACTCTTTATATCCTTTTGTTCACCTATTTAAATGACAAGTTCACCACTTCCTGTCCATAATTTTTCCAGAGTTGCACTACTTCTAAACATCTTTATTTGTCTTTTCCTCTCTTCATTGAGTTTTGCGGATGTTTTCTTCACCTAGCTTGTCAAAACTAACCCTCATAGTGGAGGCTAAGGAAAGGAAGAAACAATTTCCACTTCCTCTGTGGAGAAGGAGTCACTCTGTGGCTGGAGGAGTGCTGCACAGTGCTGCTGATAGACGAGCATACTGCAGAACGTAGCCGGGGTGTTGTGGATGATGGAATTGCTGAGTGGCTGGAAGGGATAGGTATAAAACCAAGCAGTGTCAGGAGAAAGCTAAGAGGATGACCGCAAGTATAAGTGTTTGAATAATAATTTGAAGTTCACAACGTAGGACAGTCCTGTACACAAAATATGAAATAATGGAAACCTTTCCTAGCAGAGAAAGTGAGTCACAAAGGTTGGATAGACTTTGCCCTATAAAGGTGAAGAATGGAACTGAGCTTGCCCATTAAAGCACCTATGTTCAGGTGTCTCTTTGTGGGTGAGATGTCAAGGTGTCCGTTACAGTTAACAGAGATCCAGTCAATATAAACCAGGGAACCTTGAGAGCAATTTGGCTGACCGGCTGACCTGTTGGTTTCTGTTTTCGAGTGAGCTGACAGTATAGACTAAATCTCAGTTAACTAAAATGGATCTCATTCTGGATGCCCGGTCTAAGCTGTCACTTGAGTTCTCTTTGCTATCAACAGGGAGCAATCAGTCTTGCAGGAGAACTCTCTCATTCCTAAAATAGGCCATTGCCTCCTATTTTAGGCTATCTGTCTCACACAGACTAAAGGCTTGATTCTGTCGCTCACCCACATGCATTCAGTGCCATTTGAGATACCTAAAGCTATCTTGTCTGGTTGCCAGCCACCACACCAGAAAGGCACAGGTCTTCTATAGCTACTGTGTCATATCTGCCAGATCTGGCATTTCAAATGGGACTAAATACCTATGTGTAGACAACAGAACCGAGCCTGAAGGTCTAATTTTAAATTATTAATTGAAGTGACCCTCATCCTAACTCCTCACTGTTTGTTTCATGACATGGGTGTTGGAATTATACATGGCTTAAGACTAATTTTCTGCTTCCTGATAGAGATGTCTTTTATATATTTTATCTCTGTGCATATCAGCTAAGAAAAAAACCCGCTTACATCATAAATAGAGAGATCACCCTTCCAGAAGATGTTTTAAAATGGGTGGTATGGTATAGACCTATGTTTGGCAAAACCGAAAACAGTTGCTGATCTTAACTTTATGGTAGGTTAATGTAAACGCAGTCCATAGCGTGAAAGCAAAGTTACTGTTTGTGAAAACGTCTCAAGCAAAGACTCAAAATAATATTTCTTCAAAGGTTGTAATATACTCACTTAGAAAAAGAACTTGTTTTGGTTTGTTATATACTTGCTGATCTTGTTATAAAAGCAATAGATGCAGAAGCGTTAAGTGAAAATACTGTACTGTGCTTAGATTGCATTTTGTGTAGGCAGCGTACTGCAGTAAGCAGCAAAAAATGTGCCCCTGAGAAACTGTGTTCTAGAATACCCCTTGTTTTTGGCAATGAGATAAATGAAGAGGTTTGGTTTCAGTGTGTTAGAAAAAGATATTGCAAAATGATGAAAATAAAGGAAAGTGGGCATCCTGTTTTAAACACAGCAACTTTAAAATGACTGGCTCACTCATGAATTTGAAAACCTCAGATCAGTACCGGGCATAGGACAGGGAATTGTAGATTATTTTTCACAATATCGGTTAGCTGGGGAGAAAAAAGCCCAGTTTTAATATGGAAAGGACTAATGCCACAATATTAGTGTTTTAGATGTTGAAAGTCTTGACACTGGCAATGGATCACATTCACAATGACATTCTTCAGACATAGTGGTATTCAGAACAGAAGTTCTCATCAAAGAAACAAAAAAAACCCCATTTGCATCAGACAGAAAATATGAATTTCCTTAGTAAGTCAGTTTGTTCCCGGCCAAGAAGGGCTTAAGGACATTACTCTGCCTGCTGTTCCATATTAGTATTTTATCATATTATTGTGCCTGCAACATAGCTGATTTATTTGGCAGAGATACAACACTCTTCTTCCCCACCAGACAACTGAAAGAATAAAAATAAAGGTGTTTGGGGGGCTTCCTTGTGACAGTTTCAAATAAAGCTACAGCCACTATAGGTCTAAGAAAGAAACGGATGACAGAGATAAGCAAATTAAGTTACACACTATTAGACACTCAGTGCATTGCACATTAGCGGATAATGATTGCAACTAACAGCTGTTTTGAGACGACAAACACTACGGACTTGCTCCATTTCTGTTTTGTTCTATGAACAGGTCATCAGATATCAGAAAACACAATACAGTCTATTTGGATTTAGAAATGACTATGCACTTTCTTATATTTCACAGTGGGTGACTTGTAATTAAAAAGCATTAATTCTGTTAATGACAATGAAAATAAGCTGTATTTATATGTTTACTATCAGCAGAATATAATACACATTTTTTCTTCAGAATTGGATATTCTACAGAACAAGACCTGATCAAAAGAGAAAAGAAGACTGGTCTTTTTTATTAAACCGTAAGTTGGAAATCATCCAAAGATGACACTTGGGTGGTAATTGACATAGGGGTTATGAGACAACAAACCAAGGAGTTACACAAAAGGTTGACATAGCTGTATGTGAATTGTATGGCATTCTTTGTTTTCCATGTTAAAAGAAAACTCCTCCAGAAAGTATTCAGAAAATATATTTTAAAAGACAAAGGGAAATAGAGACCTAACATGCCTCATTATTACATATTCTATCTTTCTGTCTCTTTGTCCCAGTCTCTTCAATCAGACCGTCACAACATTTTCATAACTTTGTGATTATCATACACAAGTGGAATATCAAAGATGAAAGAAGGGATAGAAATAAGATGACTGCAGAGTATGCATGTCATTTGGTCATGTCAGTAGTTGCTAATTAACTTATCCCATGTCTTATCACGGTACAGTGCATGTCGTACATAGAGCCCAGTAATGAGCTGTTCATCACATATTCTGTTGAAATTAACTGTGGCATCTTAAACCACAAAATCAACTAGCTTGAGAAGATAATATTTTGAGTAATTAGTTCCTTCCACCATTGCAATTACTTACGTGTGCTGATAACCACCCGAAATACTATAAGCCACATCCTATACAGCTTGCTTGTTCTCAGTGCTTCTCTCAGTTCTGCCGCCCACAACAACATATCAATATATTGAATATGGGTCTCTTGTACTGACTAGGTTCTCCTTTACCGATTTTTTCAAATGTGCATACCTTTCGGTAAGCCTCAGAGTGTTTGCTCTCTGCTGTCTCCTGAACAAGGAATGTCTGAGATTTTATGGACTTATTTTCTTTTGTCTGAACAGATCATGAGAATAGAGAGATTTAAAGTTTATTAAATTACAAAATGGGAATTTCTTCCTTAAAAGAATAGTGAGGGAGTTTAAAGTGTCAATTGAATCGAATAATCTCTTCCTTACTGACACAATCAAAACAGCATGGAGTTCTCAGAAATATAGACCCACCTAATCCTTCTTATGAAGACCCTACTGGCAAAATAATTGGGCTTTTAAAATGTCTGTGAACAGGGTAGTTGTCTTTACATGAATGATAACCTCTTAAAATATCACTGTGTTTATACTCCATGTGGTTGTGCCTGAGGAGGGAGCAGGGAGTCATGTACTGAGACTCCTGGCTCTGTATGTATGCAGAGCTATGGCAAGCATGTTTGTGACTTTCCATCTAGCACCTCATCACATATGATTAAAACTGAACAAAACATTTCCGACGATGTTTCCGTAGGGCAATGCTACCTCTGTAGAATGAAAGATTTTTGGTAAACTGTGCCAATTGTGTCAGATCTCTGAGAGGGGTCGGTATCTGGGAACCAGGACCTGGCGGCCCAGCGGTCTCCACCTCCCCAGCAGCTGCGGTGCCAAGGGCCCACCCAGGCAGCCAAAAGCATGTTTTACATTTTCCCAAACTGCAATTTTTTAAGTTCCTGTTATGTATCCAATTCCTATACATTTTGCTCTTTGAATAATTTTTTTTTTTTTCCTCAGGGTATGCCTGCACTGATTGAAGTTGTGGAGTTGCTGGATTTAAAAGGAGAGTTTGCACACAGCTGCCATTGAGTTGTGCATGTGCAGTGGTGGAGAGGAACTGCAGCTCTATGGCAGTGTTTGAATGTTGGAGTCAAACCAAAAAATGCCTGATACTTCTGAGTCAAAGAATGTCTTAACTTTTCCCCTCTATTATAACCCCCCCCCCCAAAAGCGCTCACCATTTCACCTTTTTCATAATGATTCTCTCCGAGAAAAACATTAATATCAGAATTTTTCCAAAAGGGCGGAGATTCCTTTTTTCCCCCTACAAACTTGACTTTTTCTACCTCAAAAATATATGCATGATAGTCTAAAGATGTAAACACATAGGTAGTAAATAATAAGCACAATTCGTCCCTGCTGCTAAAATCCCGTCAGGAGAATTTTAGCAGGGTGGGGATGAGTTCAGAGGGGAGAAGCTGCTGGGACAGCCACACGCACGCTGGCCCCTTGCTGTCGGAGTGCTCCTGTGCGAGCGTGACAGTGACGAGCTCATTCGTTACCGTTACAGAGAAGTTTTGCTAAGTAGGCCGAGGACGGTTTCTGAGGCGACATCAAATGACTTAGAGGTTAGGAGCGAACTACCAGCAGACAAAAAGCCCTAGGGAAAGTGATGTTTGTGTTTCCTTTCATGAGCGGGCTGCGACGTTGTGGGACCCAGGCTTCCTGACTCTGTTGTGCTTCTCATGGTTGACCGAGGGGAGAGTTGGGGGAACTAGAGGATTATCTGTGGTAAATGCACTTGTGAGCTGATTACTCAGATGTATCCCCTCCTAATTGGGTTTTCATTTCATACCAGGTGTCACCCAGCTCCCACAGAAGTCAGGGGAAAGACGCCCTTTGAATTCAGCTGCCATTGGATCAGACTCTGGGTGTAGAGCACTGGCACCTATTTCAGCTGTCAAAAATTTCAGTCCTTGTCACACAAATGACAGGAGATAAAGCAAGATTTAAAGACTGAGAAGGAAATTTAAATATGTTTCAACATTTGCTGCATTTGGAAGCTGAAATGCTGCCAGCAACTTGATGTGTGTTTTCATATGCTGTAAAGGCTTACATTTTTGTTTGTTTTTCACAACAGAACAATGATCAACAGACTGTGGCCTTAGACTCGGGCTCTGACAATTCTTTCTGCTTCCACTTTATGACCATGTGGAGCTCTGGCTTTGCACATTTAATATTTCATTCTTATCACAGCATAATTATTCAGATATTGGTCTGAGAAGTGACAGCAATAATGCATTCTGGCATTCATGATGCTGTGGTTTTGCCTCATTTCTTCTTTTCCCTTCTATTTAATATTAAAACGGTGGTAACCTGTGGCCACTGACTTGTTGTTCTGGGAACTACATGCAAACACACATGTATATGCACACCTGTCTGGTTATAAATACATACTGCAGGAAACCAACATATGCACCCAAGGTTTCACAATGAAACTATAAGGTGAAAAAGCTGGTGGACACAGTGAAAAGATGCATGAAACAGTGTGACACAATTATTTCCTCTTTTTCACTCCAGTGCAGGGAAAAATGGTCTAGCTGTTTTGTTTATAGGCAGGTGTGACATCTTTCAAAGAGGTACAATACCTCTATCATCTATGATTAGCAGAAAAATTAGGAAGCCAATTTACTTTCCAGAAGCTTGCAAACGCTGAATGCAAAGGCAGACATTATGGAGTTTCACAGAAAATACTAGAGGCTTAGCTTAGGGGAAAGCAGAAATATCAACATACTGATCACCAACGTAGCAATAAGTTAAGGTCAAAAGGGTAAATTAGACAATGAGATGTACTTCTGCTGTCCTTTGCTGTAAAAGAGAGGAGGGAAAATGAGTAACTGAGATGGCATTAGCTCCTAAATTTCTCCTGTAATAGAATTACATTGATAAAACTGTTCTCCTTGTTTCGAAAATGTAGAGGTAGATCACTGCATAATAAGCTTTCTCAATTTGCATGCAGATTAAATTGACCTATTTGCCCCCCAGGAAGTTGAGAATGTAATCCTCTGTGCACAAAATTTGGGAATTCCTGCTGTATCGAATGTGAAGGAGTGACTGTTGCGTACTGTGGTACTGTGGGGCTTTGGAAGCTCTTCAAAATGCTATGTATCTTCAAACCACTGCTAGTCCCTTTCACTAAAAGATATATAAATACATGTTTCTAATCAAGACATGTCTGTAAGAAAAGAAAGAAGGCAGGTAGGTAATCTGGTGACAAATGTATGGCATGTGTCCCTTCTGCATCTGCATCTGGAGTTCCAAAATGGCCAGTGGCTAAAATTTTTGTGAGAAAGAGTAATTGCCTCAGAGCTATCAACACATTTGCTTTTATTTCCTTAATTGCAGTAACTTGGAACTGCCATGTCTTTATGGGTAAGTTTGTCACTCCCTCTTTAATACTGTGAATTGTCAACTACACAGAAATTGTGGACACTTCATCTCCAAGCAAGCTTTATTTGGGAGAAGGAAAATAGTTTAGCAGGGAATTAAAAATTAATTTTGTGAAACCAAAAATAAAAAGATAGTTGTTTTAAAGGTCTGAATATGAGGGTTGGCTGGAACTTGTAGCCTGGATACTATTTTAAAAAAATTCTATTGTATTTTTATTTGTGTCTGGAGCAAACTCGGAAAGGATTAGAAATATCAGAGGAATTGGACCCCTGCCAGCCGGGAATTTATTAAGAACAACACTTTATTGTGCTCACATAGCTTTCTTTTGGTCTTCTAAATTATATTTAGAGACAGATTGATTTAAAATGCTTTCTTTAGAAACTAATGGTAGGAAGCTTATTTCATTTTGCCAAAAAGTTGTGTGTGTGGGAAGAAGGGGGGAATCTTGTAAAGTAAGGGGACCAATGTATTGTACACAAGGACCACCCTCCAATGAATGAAAAAGCAAAAGTTTAAAGCCTTTCAGGCCTTTCTTAGACAGGGTATGGAGCTGTCAGCATTGTTAGTACAATTTATTCACACTGTTCAAGTGCTTATGAAAGATATGGAGCAGCCTGATCTATAAGTGATTGAACAGACAATACTCTAGAGCTTTGAGTACAAACAAAAAGCCACTATTTCAGGCTCCATGCATCACAACTAGTGCTTTCTAGGAACACTGCCAGTCTAAATAAAACACAATCTTGCTGTAATTTTATACAACGCTTGAAAGGAAGACTAAGGCTACGCCATGCCTTCGTAAATGCTTCTCTACCACATTTTTCCATAACGAAGTGATAATTTGACTTGACAATATGCATGCCAGATTTAATTACGCTTTCGTATTCTACTTTCCATTAGCTATTATACTTCCCTTTGTTAGCTGATTGTGCTACAAAATTTCACTTTCTAATGCCAGGATTTCCTGATGCCTCATTTACTCAATTGATTTGAAAAAATAACATCTAGCCTAGGTGTTTGATCCATTATGCATGCGGGGAGGATATGTGCTATCCAAGACACATTTCATTCATTGAGCCTGACCATTACTTCACAGTATAAGGCTGAAAGTGCAAATGCTATTCAAGGCTGAAACTAAGACACTAGTGCCCATCCTTATACGTCTGTTGGGTGCTTATAGCACTCTCACCTGAGCTGAAGCTGGAAGGAGCCGTGGAGGGCAGATTTTTAGCCCTCATTCAAGTATACTGGGAAAACAACTCCCTCCAATACACATAACTTACTCTTTCTGTAACAGCTTTCTGGCCAGGAGAGCCCTACCAGAAAGTTTTTAGCAAACTGTTCAGGATAGTAATTTGGTTGATGACATGCAACAGTGTGACAGTTAATGAATTTGATATGTTTTGGAAGCTGACCATTGGAATACAGCCATAGCATATGTTATTTTTATTTCAATTGGTAATACAAAGACTTCACTTGTGTCCTTAGATACATTTCTAATAAATATAATGGAAGATTTCCTGAGTAGAGGCTGTATGAATTTCTCAAGATTTTGTTCTCTTACATTTTATGACCAAGATTTAGAATTTTGTCAGTGTCATGTAACTCTCCATTTTCACTGTTAAAGAATAGCGTATCTGAATAGTACACTCTTTAGAAAAATATTTTAATTCTAGTATCTTGGACATTCTAAATTGCCAGGGTCTAACCTGACATGTATATTCTTATTCCAAATACAGGTTTTCAGAATAAATAGTTTAATCTGTGAAATCATTTATGATCATATGTTGACAAAACCCACAGATTTCTTAACTGTTGCTTTAGAAAATAGTTTTAAAACAGGACCTGTTCTTTCCAATTGCAATCCCCAGTGTTAAAAAATGATGATGTTTAAAAATGATGAGCTGAAAACCTAACCAAATTGCAGGGTCATTTTATTTAACTTTTGTGTTTTGAGCATCTAAGATTTATATTTTCAAGCATTTTTTCTGAAACTGCAAGTGTGGATGATGCATTTTATTTTAACAGAACAAAGATGAGAAGAGATAACTATAATAACATGACTCCAGGAGGAGAAAACAACAATTCTCATGAGGCTAAGATATAATCATGAATATTTGCACTGTTGGATTCTCCAAAAAGACTGCTTTTTATTATGATGCTGAAATAAAATTATTTAACTGTAGCAGGAATGTAGTTTTCTTTGTAAACCAGATTAAGCTGAAATTGGCTTCCATTAAAGTAAGCAATGAACATCAAGACTTACTGACATGAGAGTTAATATTTTGCTGAGGTAAAGCCAAAGTCTACATTTATTTTGAAGGGCACTAAATCTTCAGTTTTCCACAACATTAAGTCAGTAAATGTCATGTATTAATTTCCTGTATTTATCTTATTACCACAAATACTAACTAAAAAGAAAATACACTGCATAATGGAATCAGGTGTTAAAGTGCTTCACAAGCATTCAGCAACAGTGAAGTAAATAGATGGGCTTTGAAACAACTAAACAAAAATCTGATTCTGCTATACAAATTTGCACATAACGGAGCCAGATTTTCTCCACTGGCGCTTCCTGAGCTTGATAGCTGTTATCTATCAGTGAAAATGCATTTCTTTATGTTAACTGTTGTGCAGTGCTGATGACAGGATATTTCTCAGGTTGCCAGGGACTGAGCTTGCATGTTGCGGTGATCAGTAACACCTTGCGTACGCCAAGAGGAAGGCAATGCAGCCTGTGGAGGGCTGTAGTGGCGATTCCCAGAAGCAACCACTGCAGGCCAGGTCTTAGAGCCAGATTGTTTTCTTCATTCTTTGAACTCCCCGATTGCATAGTAGGGGAAGGTTGTTATTTCAACTTCATCGCTGACCTGAAACAGAGAGACCCAACATCTCTACTTTGTTGCTTAAGATGTACAACTGCCAGCCTTCAGCCCTCTGGCCTTTATAGTAGCCTCCTTCACACTCCTCTAACCTAACACACCTTCAAGGGGTCCTGTGCTGCTTCTGTTTCAGTGCATGAATCCATTTGGATTCCCTTTTCCTGCATTGCCCACATTGCAGCTTTTTTTTTTTTTTTTTCCCCTGGTTGTTTCTGCAGATGAGTTCTCCAAATACATTTTGAAAAAAATGATCTAGGGTCATTTCTCTCCACTTTCTTTTCCCAAAACAGGTAGATAATTTCAGTCGAACTTTAATTACAAAATTGCATATATTTAGTTAATAAAAAAGTGTAAACCACCCCTTTTTGACATTTCTTTTTCCAAAATAGATTGACTGAAAATGGCAATCAGTCATCCTTAATTCCACAGGCTGTGACACCAAAAATGCTTACCAGCTTCTGTTCCCCGTGCTTTTGCATGTAAGAAAAGGGCAAGTAGAGATGGTGAGATCCGTCAGTGCCTGCAATACGCACCCAAATTCCCATTTTAGTCAGGCTAGATCCAGGCAGTGTATCATGTAATGTATTGTAGACATGTAGTACATGTAATTGTAATTCTTAGGTTAAAATGGATATTTAAAATTGCTCTAAAATGCGCCCATCATTCTCACTGTTTGTAAAGGGAGTCTGGAATAGCTGGATAGTTTCAGAAACCACTGTATCTGCAGTTAGATATACGAAGTCAGTTGAGATGAATCCCATTCTAGGTCTTCCCATTCTCAGTCTCTTTTGTTACGGTTTGAGTCTGGAGGTCTCCTTCTGAGCAGCTGAACTAAGTTGCCCATTACCTAACGGAGCTAATATCAACCTGGCGTGGCTGGGCTAGGACACCAGCTGGTCTTCTGTATTGTCTAGTATTCTCCTGTTAAAATAAGATTTCTCATGCATTCATTTTTGTTTAAGATTGACTGAAAAAACTCAGTAGAAAGAAAAGTCTATTGAATGCCTTCTGAATACAGCCTAATAATGGGCAAACAAATGATTTCTGATAAAAAATAGCAAACATTGACATGCTAATATCAAAATTTCTCACCCTTCCCTTTTAAAAAAGAAGCTAATTATTTAGTGTTGACTTTTTCCTGACTTTTTCATTCCTACAGCATGAAAGTATTGGAATAATAGGAGCTATTGTGATATAAAAATATCCAGACTGCATTTTTATGAAAATAAAAAAAAGTTCTTTAAGACATTATGATAAAAAGGAAAAGAATGGGAAATACGACGTGACACAACCGTAGCTTTTTAAGTGGCATTACATTTTCATTGCAATGAAATCCTTAAAAATCAAAGGACCTTAAGGTTATTTCACCTAGTTTATTTGCACACAATTATAGATGTCTATAATTTCACTCATTTCCTTAGCTGTAATTTGCACTACTTATACACTACCTCATAGCTAGAACGAAAATCTGCTTTGCTCTCTTTCCTTTTTCTCTCCTCCCTAATGATGTCAAAAAATATAGACCATCCATAATATAACTCAATTAATTACAGAAACTATGAAGAGTATAGATAATGATTCTGATAGCAAGTCTTAGACACTGAACTCTGAAAACAACTGTGTAGCAATATGCAAAGACATGAAAACAAGTCTGATGATTGATAGACTTCACTGAGGGGGAGATCCTGAGGTGATGGAAATTTTGCCATTGATGTCGATCGAGTCCGTCTTTTTTATGGGAATATGGAGGTTTATGCAAATGCTGATGGAGGATTACCAAGTTTCACCACTGTTGCAAAAATTGTACATACTGTAAAGCGTTATACTCTGAACTGAAAGCGACCTGTGAGTACCTTGCTAAGCAGAACAATGAATGGGTGGGAGGGCTGTATTGCAGGCTTTACTCAAACTATTGATGCTTGAGTAAGATGACTGATGACGTCCTTTTCCTCTCTGAGGCTCATTACATCTATCTGAACATCTGTCTAAAGCAGTTCTGAGAGGAACACTTTTCTATTCCTGGAAAAAGATGTATGTTTTGCCCCCTAACCATGTGTTTTGTGCTTTGTGGTTGATATCTGTGCAATCCTTCACATGTGTGTTTCCTTCTTTGTGAAGTAAGTTTCTCCGCTACAGCATAGAAGATTTTGAAACCTGGGGGAGTGTGGGGGAATACCATGTATTTCCAATCCTGGAAAATTTGTTTTGGAGAGGTCTAGAAAAAGGAGAAAGAGGTCTGAAGTGAGAAGAAACCTGAGGATAATGAAAAGGCTAGAGGAATAAAGGATTACTGAGAAGGGTGGAACTGAAGTGGGGGGAATTAAGAACTGTGGTGAGAGGAGGAGGGATGTCATGGGACATTTCTTGGCATGGGACAAGAAAAACGATTTGGAAATCTTTTCTTGCGGACAATACCAGAAGTGGCTTCAAGAGAGGGTGATTTTTAAATCCTCTTCATCAAGAAGAAAGACTTTAAGATTTTGAAGAAGACACTATGGCCTGTTTTTATTTGTTTGCTTGGGAGTACATGAATGAATCAAGTAACCTTGGTTGAAAGATTAGACCAAGGAAACGATGAAAGTGCTGAGGCATAACCATAGGAAATTGTCTAATGCCTGTTTCAGATGTTACTCAGGGACTAGCTTAGGGTAAACTGTACTATAGGCTGTACACTTGGGAGAAAGGTTTATTGTTAAAAGGTCATTAAAAACATGCTATCCTTGCTAAATTCAGAAGAGATATATAAGCAATCTGATTGAGAATATGATTGGAGGCGACTGTCTCTCATCAAACACTCATCTTATGAGGCTGTGGCTCTTAGTGCGATCAGACTAGGACTTCAAATAATGAAATATTAATAGAATCATAGAATCATGGCATTGTTTACATTGGAAAAGACCTTTAAGATCGTCGAGTCCAACCATAAACCTAACACTGCCAAGTCCACCACTGAACCATGTCCCTGAGTGCCACATCTACACATCTTTTAAATACCTCCAGGGATGGTGACTCAACAATTTCCCTGGGCAGCCTGTTCCAATGCTTGACAACCATTTTGGTGAAGAAATTTTTCCTAATATCCAATCTAAACCTCCCCTGGCGCAACTTGAGGCCATTTCCTCTTGTCTTATCACTTGTTGCCTGGGAGAAGAAACCAACACCTACCTCGCTACAACCTCCTTTCAGGTAGTTGTAGAGAGCGATAAGGTCTTCCCTGAGCCTCCTTTTCTCCAGACTAAACAATCCCAGTTCCCTCAGCCGCTCCTCATAAGACTTGTGCTGTAGACCCTTTATCAGTTTCGTTGCTCTTCTTTGGACATGCTCCAACACCTCAATGTCTTTCTTGTAGTGAAGGGCCCAAAACTGAACACAGTATTCAAGGTGCGGCCTCACCAGTGCCGAGTACAGG
>WAAD01012258.1:10466-30888 GCA_013389945.1 Fregata magnificens | reverse complement strand
AGTTTCTCCAGGAGAATGCTGTTGGAAACAGTGTCAAAGGCTTTGCTAAAGTCTAGGTAGACAACATCCACAGCCTTTCCCTCATCCAGTAAGTGGGTTACCTGGTCATAGAAGGAGATCAGGTTGGTCAGGCAGGACCTGCCTTTCATCAAGCCGTGCTGGCTGGGCCTGATCCCCTGCTTGTCCTGTACGTGCTGCATGATGGCACTCAGGGTGATCTGCTTCATAATCTCCCCCAGTACCCAGGTCAGGCTGACTGGCCTGTTGTTCCCCAGATCCTCCTTCCAGCCCTTCTTGTAGATTGGTGTCACATTTGCTAACTTCCAGTCAACTGGGACCTCCCTTGTTAGTCAGGACTGCTGATAGATTGATTGAAAGTGGCTTGGTGAGCACTTCCACCAGCTCCAAGGTGTTGCAGACAATCACACAAGCTAATCTGGAATAAAAGGAAATGTACTAAAATGGGCGTGAGTTAATATGATCAGTCTACTAAGTGACGTGAGGGCTATGGAGGAGCTAAACAGAGAATGATTACTCACAGTTTCTTGTAACATGAAAATATGGAGACTATTCAGTGCAATTAGAAGCCAGCAAGCCTAAAATAAAGAAAAAGATTTTTTCCCATAATACGTAGTTAAACTGTGGAACTTGTTGCCACAGCATGTTGTGATAGAATATAAACTGATTGAAAAAGGGATTAGGCAAATTCATGGAATAAATCTTGGCCACAAAGGTCTATATGAAACATCCACCTCAGGAACTCATAAACCTCTGATTTCCAGAAACTGAGAAAGTAAATGAACAGAAGGAGCATTCACTACCTATCAAGTTTCTGACTATCTTTTCCTGTGCATCTGCTACCGGCTACTGTCAGAAACAGGATATTGGAATAAACAGACAATTTGATCTTAACTACTGTAAAACTCATTACACATTAAAACCAGAAATGGTAGAATATTTTTCTCAAAACAATAAATTTGTAAATATAGAAACAGAAAACTCTTAGAGATGAAACAAATATTCTTTTCTCAACAACTCTTTTTCATGAAGAAAATGTTCTAGTAAATGTTACTGACCTGCCACTATATAATTTTTCCTCCTCAGCTGTGGTTAGAAACAGTAAAGCTGAAATAAGCCATCAGTTAAAATATTTTCTATGGATTTATTGTCTGTTGAGAAAAGAGAAATGAATTGCTTGTGTCTGTTACAAAAATACTGGTCAAGTAAGATGGGTAGCAAAAAGTGACCATCTGTCACATGTTATTTTAGTGTTAACCTCGGCCTCATAAAATGGGGCCTTCCCAAGTCTCCTGTGGCAGTGTAAAGCTATTTCAATTCTATTCACACCCTCTGGGCATCAGTGTGATTTGGAAACCTAATAAAGTAAGTCATCAAAGAACAACCCATGTGTCCAGAATTTGTACTACTACACTACGGGGAACCCAAGCGGTGCTATCCTTTAAGCCATATGTCTTCTAAAGCTCGACTTAAAGACGTAGAAATCAATGTGATTTTGGTGGAAAGTACCGAATAAGACTAAGTAAGAAATGGCACACAAGGTGCTGACTGTGCACTAAAGTGCTTCTCCCACAGGAGCAGAAACATACCGGGAAGCTCTGAGGGCCAGTTGCTCCACCTTCTTGAATCAGAAGAATTGGCCTCTGTCCATTATTTCTATATTCAAGAATGCAAAAATGAAACAAGGCTTTTCCTCCTCTGCCCCACATTTAAACTTATTTCTAGGAAAAAGGAAAAAAGCCCTTGACTTCTGCCCTGCCATGTGACAGTTAAAAGAGGCTTTGCCTATTATCTGCATAGAATACTTTTGGAAAGGCTGTTAATAAGAAATTTGACTTGTCAAGAAGAGACCTGAGATAATCCTGTGCTGTGTGCAGTAGTCATTTAGCATCAACACATAGGCGGCTTAGACTTCCTTGGTAGCCATGGGGACGTAGTCATTTTAGCCAACTACAACCATTCTTTTAATCCTGAATTAGCAGTTTAATAAAGATTAGAGAAACTACATCCTGAAGACGTTCATTTTCCTTCAGCAGCTGTAATGGGAACATATGATGACTAGCTCCGATGTAGCTGTGTGTGCTCTGGATGTGTAAGAATAGGTGAGATGAATCTTATGTGTACTGTTCTCCAACTTCCCATGCCCACCTCGTGGAGCAGGTGAAAGCCTTCTTTTATGATTGCTTAAGGATTCAACATTAATTTACATAAGATTCTCTTGCTGAGCATGAACCCAGTCAATAATGGATATAAAGATAAGTCTGGAAACAAAAGTGAGATGATTTTCAGGTGGCCAGCACTTTCCCTTTCTCTGACCATTGCTCACATCTGCTTTCTTTTACCTGTTGGCATTTTATCCAGTGAAGTGTTAAAAATCTTAACATTTGGAAGACCCTTTCTCTTCCTGTATGCTTCTTCTGCCCCAATTGCTATAAATAGGAAGGCTGCTTATTTCTTTTAAGGTAATACCAAAAAGCCTCCACATCTTTTCACTATGTGACAAGAGTCACCATGCAACAAGAGGTCCAGATGCATGGGAAGCTCACCAATGACAGTGATCACAAACATATCAGTACTTAGTCCAACTCTCGAGTGAACCTTCAAACTAATTGACTGAGAATTGAGGACAAGCATAGATCAAATTAATAGGTAAACAATCTACAACATGCCCTTTAATTCAGTACAGTTCTGAAATAGTCCTCAGAATATTGTTCCACTTTCATTACAAACTTAGCTGTAAATCTTTAATGAAAACATATGCATCCTTCAGATTGACATTATTATACCTGAGCTCTTTGAATACATTCATTTATATAAAAGATCTAATTCCCAAGGGGAATGTTTGAGCTCTTTCGTTCTCTTCGTATGGTACACAAACATTTCTGAAGCAATATATTCTCAATTTTCTTCATAAATATTAAAGGCAAATGTGGAGCATAGCTAGAGCTGAGTGAAAATGTAGACTTAGCATTTGTTAGCTTTTGTTTGAACTCTTATGGACTGCCAGGTTTAACAGTGATTAGAGTAGGAGACTGAATGTCCAGATTTATAGGCTTTTTTCAGTAACATTTTCTAAAATTCTTATGTCTCCTATGTATATATAAAATTATGCAGCCTCTCAGGATAGGCAAAACGCAGACAGAAGCAAGGTCTCCCAGTTTGCCTCATCTTTCAACTACAAGAAAACCATGTGAGGGAACCTTAAGATAGTGCTGAGGTTAAGCAAATATACTCTGACTCCCTTTGGGGTTCATTGTTTTGGACCCTGCTCTGATCTTCTTATGTTCATTGAATCTAGAGAGTTTTAACATGTGGACCTAGGATGAGGAGAGGACCTTCTCCCTGGAGACCTTCAGAGATTCCAGGGTTTCTGTGTTCTCTACAGAGGGAAGCGAAGCAAGCATTTAAGAAGATCTGGTTCGTTAGATACCTAAAACTTAAGGGCAAATTAAATGTCTATGTTGAATGAGTTGGATCCTATCCTAGGAGTCCATCTCACTTAGAGACCTTGACAATACTGCTAAAGGAACCTTATTGTTATTGAAATTGTGAAGTCAATTCTGAAAATGAAACTTATTTTTCTAACCATGGGTGATTTAAAAATGTTATCCTAAAATGTTACCCTAAAAAGTCTTCTAATATGCAAAATAATTACATTGAAATACAAAAACATCCAGAAGAATTTCTGAGAATAAAAATTGTTGTTTGCAAAATTACCTAAAACAACATTTCAGTACAAATTAGGGAGCCTTTTTTTGTTAAAAATATTTCCGTCAGTTTTCCGAAAGGTATAAAGTTATTCGTTCTGACCTGCTACTGTGATATTGATATTCAAAATAGAAACAGTAACACTGAAGAAGATAACACGATGGAACCGAGATGGGGAAAAGTTGTGGCATTAGTTTTGTTACACTTACATTGGAACCAAGACAACTTTTTGTCATTAAAACAAAGAAAACCAGAAAAAACTGTATGTCTGTGGTGCTTCTGTTTTTTAGTTTTATGCCAGAAAACTCCCAGTAATACAGAACAAACAATGAAGCTCTGACAGAACTTTCTCTCCTAAGCACTATGTTTCCTAAGACCATAAACTCGAACATTTCATAATCAAAGCAGCTGACATACAATTTATCCTGGGTATTTTATCCCTCTGTCTGTGGAGACAGATTACCAGGAGCTGATTGAAATCCTACTGATGTCAATATGGGTCTTTTAAATGACATCTGTAGGCTTGGAATATGTTCTTACTTCAAACCATTCATGGCTCAGAGGAAAGTGCTTACACTTTATCATCACAAACATGTCACAAGTTTGAAAATGGCATTTGCCCAGAACTAGATCTTCTGTGTCACAAGATAGAAATTGTGTTTATATTTTGGAGGAAATGCATAGACTGGAAGAGAAAAAAAAAAGTTTTTCCAGGAGATGGGCTTTTTGATTAAGGAAGGTTTTTTGGACTATCAAAATCAGACTGATGGTGGAGGTGGACTTGCACACAGGAGCAGGAAATGGAATCAAATATAGTATACTGTGTTTAAATTACACTTATGCAATTTATGGCATAGCACTGTTTATTCCAACAGCATCAGCTTTGAGCGGCTGTGACTTTTGCCAGTCAGAAATGATCAAAAGTTTGCTGATAATAGCAATCCATTTTGGTATGGATAATAATAGCAGTCTATGCTGATAGGGATAATACAGTTGAAACTAGATTAAATATAAACGTTTCATCTGTAGATGAATCCTGCAGAATATGTCAGAGTGTAAGAGTGCAAGAAAAGATTTTATGACCCTGACAAGTGATACTGCCACTGGCTTTGGAAGGCTGATCCATAGGCTTTGAGCTGGATCTCTTCCGTGCGGGGGAATGCCTTTTTATAATTGTTCAAGCAAGACAGTCAACCAACTGTGAACTGTTGGGTGCTCCAAAGACTCATATGTTATACAAAAGATGTGCAAATTATAACACAGTCTTAAAGTGGTCTCTAGGGTTTAATCATAATAGCAGTAGAGGAAGCAACAGCCTCTGCTCTTTGTTTTCAAATCTCCTTAAATCTCTTTCTGTAGTCTGCAGTATATGACCAACACAAAGTAATTTGTACAGTGACAGTGACAACCAAAGTAAGGAGGAAACTATTACAGGGGGAATTCCTTCTACCACCTTTAGAAGCTGCAAACAGTGCTGGGTGAATGCCCTTTAACATGACTAAGTTCCTTTTAATTTCAGCTTGATATTCACTGTTTCTTAGTTAAAAAATCTACAGAAATGAAGTGGTGGAGAGAGGTAGCTTGTGCCTGAGATGAGTGGCATGTTTTAGCTTTTGTTCAGAGGAAGCTGAGAAATCTCCCTAAATTCAGAGATTCAAAGTAGGTAGTTAAAAATGGCAAATTTTTGCAGCTTTTTTTTTTTTTTTTTTGGTAGCCTTTTTCCATTTAATTAGGCTCTGTTGCTTTAAAAAGATATTTGAAAATTTCATTATAATCTAAAGCAGACAATTAGTTATGTCCCTGTAATTGTATGAAATTGTGAGTGGGAGAACAAAAGCTTAATGTTGTTTTGGGGGAAGCAAGGCAATTGCAAATTTAGCCCTGCAGCTGATTCCTCAAGGGCTTTGGCACGTGCCACTGTGTGTAGCAAAAGGAACATGACCCACCTAATGCATGCATGATCTCCATAATGGAAAAGAAAAAAGACGAAGGTCTAGTGAGGTCTAACAGAGGGCAGGGACCAGAATTTTGAGCAGATGGTATTCAGGGGCCCACCGACCGCTTGAAAGCCAGGGAGTGGAGAGAATAGGCACATAGTAATTAGCAGAAGGTGATAAAAAAAAGGGCATCCAGGATCCCCCAAACATCTGTTTAAAAGAATAAAGAGCCTGGTCTGACCCTGAGCCTTAATGATCTTAAAGGATACAGTTTAATTGCTTGGAAAAAAAATACACACGCACCACGCTGAGCTACAGTGAATCTTGTTTTGGGAGCATTGCAGGAGTTTGTGTAATTATTAATTTGATGTATTTGTTTTAGAAAGATTATATACAGCATTAAGCCAATAAATGAAGTAGTTATAATCAAAATGCCAACTGTCTTTTCTTGGAATCAGCAAGCTCTTAACAAAAATTTGAATTTCAGATAACTTACAAATTGATATTACTTGCTCTGCATTTTAAAATGGCTATTCTGCCTGCTTGTCATGTATTTATATGGCTACATCTGCCTTTTTTCCTATTTATTTACATAGAGATAACCTAGATCCTTAGTTTATCTGATTTGAAGTATTTTGAACTCCACAAATAGCTGCTAATTACAGCACCAGAGACCTGACTGCAGTTGTCATCATTTACTAGTGACCCAGTTACTTAAGAATTACTGCTGAACTTAACCAAGGAAAGTGCTGATTCACAATGAAGTTTTCTACTATTTTTTTCCTCCATTCCATTCTAGCAATAATTTGATACCAAAGTCCGTGAAGAAGGTGTCAGAAAGTATTGTTTACATGCCCGTTAATTCTTTATTTTAGACAGTTTTTTCAGAATGTCATTTAGAATAAGTTAAAACAATCTTTTTTGCTTTCCTTGCTGTTTCCCAGAATGAATAGCTTAATTTGATCTTATTAAAGAAAGAAAACAGCACAAACTTCCCTTTTGCAAACCAGTGGTAAGCAGCAGTGCATTGCAGTAGAAAGATAGAGCTAATGATTTTCTGGAAATGTGTGTTTATGTATCAGTGTGAATGCGTGTGTGAGAACTGATTGCATGGAATATTTTAATTTGCATTCTGGAAGAGAGGGTAAAAAGCACTTTGAGAAAAATCACAGGTGATGCCAAATTGGAAGGTGCTGTAAACATTAGAAAAGACAGAAATAAGTCTAAAGGGACCTGAAAGAGATGAGAAACATGAGAAGAAAATAACTGTGTGTGCCCTAAGGAGTTTGAAGTATAATATGACGAGTAGATGTAGTGCAGGTGAGGTAATTAAATGTGCATGGTTGAGGCAGCTATCATGTAACGCACTGCAGAGGGGTGCTATCTTCCCACTCAGTATGAATGAAGTTGCGTTAGTACTGCACAATGATAAAAATAAGTACGTTCTAAAATAAACATTTCAGAAATCTAGAAAATCTTCAACGGCATACATGGAAATTAAGGATTATCAAGACAGCAGTTTGAGGATTCTTCATTAAAGCACTGTGCTGAAAATACCATTTGTCCCTGTTTCAGAGCTGAATGTATATTAAAGATGCCATACAAAAGTTGCTTCAAGGCCATGGCATATCACATTTATTTATTTAATCTAAGCCTAGATTTAAACTAAACTTTCATTATAAGCATATCATGAACCCAACAACATTATGATCAGTTTGTTGCTGCTGACTCAAATGCTTTTTATTTGTTAATTGTTAAATTCTGGCAAAAAATGCAGTGAAATCCTACTAGGTTTTACAAAATTCTTTATTGAGAACCTAAATTTATTAAGAAAATGCCTGTGAATGTGAGAGGCTTGCTTGAAAAATCTTGAGCTATCCACTGTTTGTTTTGGTTTATATCTCTGAAGGGAATGGAATAATGGAAATAGATTCATGGCTACAAACTGATCTCAGCAAAAGTTAGAGAAGACCCCAAGTTCTACAAGGCTCTTCTAAATACGGAGTAGCATCAGATATGAATGGAAATGGGATTGTGGTAATATTATTTTGCTCTGTGATTCATTACTTTCGTAATAAGTCTTCACCACAATCAAAGGAAAATAAACGGGAAATTTAGCAATATGAAATGTTGATGAACTGAGACCTCTGTTTTGCATTGTCATCTACATGGATATGTTCCACAGATCATCCTTTTCTTCCTCCATCTCCTTCCAACTCGGGAAGGAATCCTGCTTGGGAAACTGCAACTCTAGACAAGACGTGCTATGAAATGGTGTGAGCTCCACATTGGTAATTAGGTGCAAGTCAGTCTGACAGACTTTGTAAAAGAGCCCACATCAATAGAAATTACACTTTCTTGTACCGTGCCCTTTGGCTGAGTTAACCATGGGCTGAAGTGATAAATGTAAGGGCATGGTTTTACACAGCAGTCAGTATAGGAGTGCATCTGCACAAAATGCAGAATTGTTTAAAAATTATGCAGCTTTTGTTTCTTTTCATTAGTGGTTTGTTCTTTTGGGAAATTTTAGTCATCTCAAAGGACTAAAGACTTTTTTCTTAAGAAATGAAAACTGCAGTTCTCGTGTAATTATTTGGTTGGGAATCCGAGGCGTAAAGAGAAATACTAGGAATGGCAAAACTTATTAAACTGGGGAATCTGACCACAGTGTGTACATTGTACAAGGGCTAGAGGAGAACACACACCAGCTCCTCTGTGTAAACCCCCTCTGAATTTTCTTCATATTTTACAAAGTCTTATTTCCTCCATATTTTAATTTTTCCTGCTGTTTCAAAGAATTATTACATCTTTGCCCTGCAGTCCTTAAATATTCAAGGTTTATAACATAAACATGAAAAGAACATAAAAATAAAAAAGCGTTTGTAACTCTAATGATATTGCATTTATTTGTTCCTACTGCAGTTCAGTGGTCTAAACATTTTTCATCCCTTGAAAAAATTTGCATAAAGCTTCTGATTTCTCCTGGAAAGTGGCTTTTTGTGATGTGCTTACACTCTTTGTGTGTGTGTGTCACAAAAGCATATTTCTCTCACCCCCAGGATACAGGTAATGGAACTGCAGGTATGATCTTTATAAACTTTGCAATGCTTACATAATGATCAACATTTGTGGTGAAAAGCACTTGGAATATATTTTGATAGTTATAAGAATACTTCAAATGATGAATTGCAAGGCTTTGATTAAAAAACAAAATGTAAGATCCCCCGATTTTCATTTTCCATACGCCCCCCCTATATCACTTTGGCAGTGAACAGTTACTTTCAAGCCTTTTTCTGCTTCCAAAGCATTGGTAAAGAGCATCGATGTAAATCTGCTTCAGAGTACCCTGGAACTCTTATTTGTGTAGAAATACATGTGAAAATGTGGACATTGCACAGTGTAAAAGGCATATGTCTCTTTCTGTGTCTTACTCTAGCTGTGGTTGAAAACAATCCTGTCATTAGGCTTGTGTGTGTGATCATCAGCTCAGCGTCCATCAGAAGACCTGACCTGAGGCAGGGGTGGAGGGGATGGGGAGGGATGGGGAGAAGGGGGATTGCACCCTCTCCACCTGGAACAGGGCTGCAGAGACGTGTTAGCAGGAGGAGGCACATGCCTGCTGGTGGGTGTCTGAGGCTTGCAGGGGTGCGAGGAGCTGGGCTCAGACAGGGGTGGAGGTTTGCTCCTGCGTCCCACAGGAAGGGGCAGAGCCGAGGGGGGTCCCCGGAGGGCAGCGGCATATTTTCAGGGAGAGCCCAGGCTCTGCCAACCAGTACGGGGCTGAGTGAGAAAGATGCTTTGTAGGTGCTGAGCAGACCACCTGGGAAAAAACCTAAAGGTTTCTGGGTGGGCTGGCAGGCGGCCAGGCGAGAGCCGTGGGTCAGTGGGGGCCTTGCGTGCCCCCAGGCTCTGCCCTGAACCCATGCTGCTGCCTGCCTGCCTGCCTGCCTGCAGCTTGCCCCCGACTTCTGCCGGGCAGGCAGCAGGCGAGATCCCTCTCCAAGGTAAGTAAATTTTCAATTTACATAATCCTCTTGGCTGCCTTGGCAAATTAGACACACCTAACACAAGCAGGCGAAGGCTGTCTCGGACTTAGTGGATCAATTTACTGTNACTTCACCCTTTCGCCTGCTCTGCCACATATGACAGGGAGCCCCGTGGTCAGCGCACCCCTGGCAGGGTGGGCGGCAGGGAGCTGACTCATCAAAGGCACCAAAGTTAAACCACAGTGTGATGGTGCTCAGGCACCCCTAGTTAGGTGAAACACTGTCAACTTAAAAAGGAGGTCACACATAATTTACCTTCCCTAAATTCATCAAAAATCAGTGGGTCAAAGTCAAATATGACAGGTAAGAGGTAGAATGAGTATAACTCATGATGAAAGGAGCATCATCTGAGGGACCGGCTACTGTAGCTCATGTGTAGAAGGGGCTTTTGAAGGCTGTTTATGCTGCATCGTCTTAGTGCGGACGGGACCCAGCGTGAGCTATGGGAACAGACAAGGAAGGTGCTAACAGTAAATATTATTAAAGCGCAGATGCTGTTTGCACTGTAGCACTGCAATTGGAACTGACATAATACAGTTCTGCTGTTGTTTTATACATATATATGTTATAAATATATATGTATACACACACACCAACAGCAGAAGCTTATATTTGGCTAGAAAGCAGAAATATATCTATATATTTTCAAGTCACAGATGTGAATAGTTCTCAAAAAATGTTGCATGTATTAGGCCAGCAAAGGCAATCCCCAGTCTGGGCATCAGTTATCTTTTCCCGGTGAGGGACCAGGATGCTCCAGCATTCCAAAATCCTGCTTAGGAGGTGAGTCACTACCTTTGCATTTCAAATTAATTTAAATGCAGTTCCTGCTTACTTGTTATACTCAGTGCTTGGGCTTCTGTGTTTTCCCCACACCTGCTGATGACAGCACTAATCCATCTAAGAGGAGGAAAAAAAACACAGAAAAATGCCTGTACTCAGATTCGTTTGGGATGTCATTAGTCATCAGAGGAAAGTGCAAAATCTCCCAGAGTGAAGGTACAATTTTGATTAGTCCTTAAATAATCAGAGAAAAACCTAACAAACTCGAAGTGCTATAAACAGATGCAGACACTGGAGATTAACTTCAGGGGTTTCAGTAAACTAGGATCTTAAGAGTCCATTTATATTTCCTACATGCTTATTTTACTCCACCTTGCTTTTTTTTTAATGTGTTGAAAGCCATGTAATGCTGAATTGCAATATGTTCCAAGTAACCTACTGTAGCACATGCCACTACTTTGTGTAGCTGTGTTCAGGAAACCTGTCTATACATATGACCTTGGGAATGTACTTGGCTGAGTCCTGTCATGTTGGGTTTATGTGGAAAAAAAGAGAAAGAAAGTAAACCCACCCCACCTGCCCTTGGCACTCTCTACAGAGTGACTAAAGTCATGGTCCCACAGTTGTTAAGTCTAGACTGAGCATTAGCGACCACAAGCTTAGGTCAGGTATGAGCCCATGTTTTTACAGCTATGTATTTCTGTTGAATTAGCCAGAGTGCATGATGTGATATTTTTGCTGGCTGATAATATGGCTGCCCAACACGCCAGATTGAGTTACCTCCTAACTTTGGCTCACTTAGTTGCTGCATTGCTCCTGTAATTGAGAGGCTGTACACATGCATTGGGACTAACAAATGTAGCAGACATCTCAAGCTCACGGGCAGCCAGCGGTGAGGAGGCCCCTTGTGAACAATGTGCTTGGGCCCCACAGACCCATGCCTTCACACAGCTCTAGGGCAGACCCTCCATGTCCATAGTCAGCCCTGTCTTTGAAAGTGCTCTCCGGAAGATCAGCATGAGGAGGATGCGTTTGCATCTGCACCGCACTGCTGTCCAGAACACACCCAGGCCTGCAGCTTTCTACATCCTTAATCCCAGCTCCAGGCCTCAGTATGCTGCCACACAAGTCTGTTCTTGGCAAGGCCTGTGAAGGTAGCCATTTCCCAGCAGAATCAGGTGATGAAATTGTGTGTGAATAGGCTTTGCTAGGAGAAGCGTTGGTTCCTTTTCAGGGAAGGCAGGCAGTGACAAAGGATGCAAGCTGAGATGAATGAGCAAGAGAAGAACCAGATGCACTGCTAGGCTTTTCTTCCTCTGGTCATGAAACAACACAATCAAGGCTGAAAAGCATGTGGCACTGACTCCGTGCAACACCTGCAGCCATGGGAAAAGCAATGCCTGTGCAGACTGTTGGTCTGGAAATATGGCAAGATCACCAGCGAAGGGAGAATGGTGAAGTGGAAAGGCAATGTTCATGGAGGTCTTTGCTGAGTGCATCTGGCAAAGCAGCGGAGCATCCTAAGATGCTCAATTTAGCCTTGAGAAGAAGACAGCCTTTGCCATTTGAAAGATGGCAGCTCCTGGCTTGTACTACTCCACTTTTGCCAGCGGAGAGGTTTGGGGTAGGAATGCTGGCATCTGTGCTATGAATTAGGAGGCAATATTTGTCTCTTGTAAGGTTCTTGGTCCATGTCATCTGTGGCTCACATGCATCAAGAAGTCACATACCTCAGTCACCCAGGGATTTCCTTAGTTGCTAGGGTCATCACCATATTCTCTGCCCTTTTCCAATTCTTATTTTACAAGGAGTGGTTCTCTGTTGTACTGATAGCCATTGTGATTATCAAAAATGCTTTACTATTATTGTTGACTGCTTGATGACCCTACCTCTACTGATCTTGCCCTTTAGGTCAGTACATTGCTGCTGATGGAAGCTCCTGAAGATGGGTGGTCTACCCATAACCCTTGATGACACTCTTTATTTCTTGATGCACTTGCAAATGCAATTATTTGCCAGGAATCTGGACTGTTGCCAGAATCTCTTCAAGTGTTATTTTTATGATATCTGTACAATGGTGTTGAAATACATTTTTTGCCTGCTGAAGGGAAGCAGAAGGAACACATAGTCAAATTAAATCTGATCATGGCTCCCACACCAGGATCCTACTTGCTTGCCATAGCCTAAGCAATATTTGTGTCATCAAAGAGGTGAATGGAAGATGGAAGCAGAAAGCCAACACAGCTACCATTGCCTGCTAAGGATTATCCATCTGCCTCTGAGAACAAGCAATATCAAATTATAAGGAATATTCTGGCAAACGATTTCAGTGCTAAGTGCCTGACTGCTGCTTGCAATTTTATTGATAAATACACCCCTGAGCTCCCACAGCCTTCCTCAGGGCTCATCTCTGACAATCCAGGTCCACATGCATTCATTCCCCCAACCCTGCCTGCCCTTGGCCACTCTGACCAGCAGCTCTACTTATTCATTAGGCCCCTGGCTTCCCCCCTCTAGGAATGGAAATAGAAACTTTTTGACAAATGAAGGAATAGGGTATTTGGTTCAGACAAAACAGTACTTTTATATATGGGGAAGATATTATCACCCAGTCTAAGAAAGTAAATCTGCAGGTTTTTAGCAATGAACAGTAAGGGAAGAAATACAGGGAAATAATGCATAAAAAGTGGCATAAAGACAACATACTTTTCAGGATTCGTACTAGAATTAAGGAGAAGTAAATTTTTTATTCACCTCTGAAGTGGTCTAATGACTGTTTAAACGAACAGCAGAAAGCTGGGATGCTCTACAGAGACTATGAATTATTATAAATGTGAAAAATATCCCATAGCGAGAATTAAAGTACTCCAATGCATCTCAGAGAGATGTTTCCGAGAAATCGTAAAATACAGTCTTTACTCCAGAATTTTAGAGGTTTTCTAAATCGTGTGCTTAACACTAACCACTTTATATCTACTAGCTTAGGAACAGACTGGATCTTTGCAGGATTGGGGCTGAAGGCCATAGTTCTGCAAATGTTTATGCATGAGTAGAGAGTAAGGACTGACTCCTAAAAATCACAGTGTGCTGTGGGTGAGGAAAGAAATGTTGAGGAAAAGCAGAGGAGAGTGATATTTTTCACCCATAAATAATATGGTGTTCTTCAAGACAACTCTTTCATAGAAGTTATATGTTGAAAAGAAACTTCTATTTTCATAAGTGAATGGCATTTTAGAAATATTAAAATATGGAAGACAAAAATCTGCAGCCATTCGACAATTCTACAATGTTATTGAAAGAATATTTTAATTAAAAAACTAGAGCATCCCCCACCCGCCTGCCCTGCTCCCATCCTGAAAAACACTCTCCTTGCTTTCGTGAGCACAGGCACATCAACGCTCTGTTAGCACAAGGTAGCTCTTGTTTGAACTGTGTACCCTGGAGATGCATAATGAGCGCAAAGGAACTGTTCCTTGGGGGGGTTCAGATTCTGAGAAAGGAGAGAAATTACAGTGCCCTGCATATGTGGTCTGGATCCCGTGAAGGGGGTGGGATAAATGAAAAATAAATCAATTTTGTGAATTTGAACTTGATACATAAAAGTTGGGCCATAAAACTATGATTTCCTTCATCCAACATTTTTTATAGCTGAAATTTCCATCTGTGGGGGAGAATTTTTATGGATAGAAGGCCAATGACATTCAGAAAAGATTCTATTACTTCCAAAGAGGTGCATTCAGAGCAGCATGTATAGGTCCAAAGCAGTATCTGTGACTCCTCAGAATTAGAGATAGAAGAATATATAATTTTTAAGTGCAGTAAATGAACCAGCAGCAAGAATAAATTTCAGACCAAGATGAGGTGAAACAGAAATTGCCAAATTGTTTTGGCAAAAACATACAATAATAAATTTAGTTGATCTGAAACCTTTAATTTTAGCTGAAGTACAGTTTTTGTTGGTAGGAATTATTTAATCCTTTTTAACCTTTACTTGGTTTAGATTTATGACACTTCCAGAGGGAGAAAAAAAATCTGAAATAAGAATTCATAGCTTCATTTAGAAAATGCTAGAATACAGAAACAAAATATATTGAAAACAAAATATAATTTTCTTTTTTTGGAACCCTTTTTAATTTTTTTTTTTAGATTTTGTATTCACTGATAAAATAAATACTGTGAAAGTGATCCATAGAAAGAGAAACAATGTATTTCTGATAACTGGATTTAATATTCTGAAATCTTTTAACTTTATTTGAAGCAGTCAACAAATCCATGCAGTTATTAGTGGAATTTGCCAGAGCTTTCAGCCTTGAGTGAAATTCTGGCCCTTTTGGTGTTCACAGCAAAACACTGATTGACTTCAGGTTTTAACCCTACCACTGCACCTGCAAATCTGAGCCAAAAATAGTAATGTATATGTGATAATTAGGCTGGTGAGAGGTGACAACAATTCAATTAAAGGCACTGATTGTTAGAGCTGGTCAAGGGGAGTGGAAAGTATTTTTTAATAAATTAACTTGCTAAATAATGGCAGAAAACCTGCCATTTGTTACCTGACTGGTGATTTCTACGGTAGATTTATTGACTTCAAGAGTCAGGCATTAAAATCTTTACACAGCAGGGATCCGGCAGGCACACAGGATGCAGACTCAAAAAATGTCAGGTGGGGAGAAAAGCAGCCACAGGGTTCCACATCCGATGTGTAACAGGATGGGCAGGCAACTATGTCCCATCGTGGGACAGTGCACCGGGCTGCCGGCTTATTTATTCCACGTCCTGTGGTTCAGTTCAGCCCCAGCAGCCCTGCTAAGGACTGCCTGGGAACTGCAAGCAAAGCAGGAGACACTCATCGGCCAGCCCCAATTAACTTTAAGAGAAAGTGTGCTTGTGCCATTGCTTTGCTCTGCTAGTTTCTTTGTTTGAAGAAGTTACCTTTGGAATTACTGGATATTTTTTGATGGAGGGTCTAACTGATAATACAGCTCTAGTGGATTTGTTTGCTTAGCTAAACAAGTCCACGAAATCTTCTTCCCTTGAAGGCAGAAGAAACAGGCAGCCAACAAATGCAAGTCTGCCTTTCTACCTTTTACTTGTTCAAAGCTCTCTGTTCTGATTCACTGTTCTTTTCCTTACTTTACACTGCAAACTATACTTTACTTCAAACAAACAGATACAGCTTCACCACCAATCCACCCCCTAATTCCTTTGGTTTCAATCAGTCTGTGCCATTTAAAACACCAAGTCCAAGAGGCCTGGATATTAATTTGAAAGCAACCAGCATATGATACTTACTTTCCAAGGAGGCTGTCTATTGCAGGCGGTATTTGGAATTGCCCTCCCCTGTCTTCTCTTAAAACAGCCCTATTCCTGTCCTAGGGACATCTCCTAGCTCAAACAGTGCAGCCCTGCCTATGGCTCATTACATCAGTGGCTTCTCATAGACTCCAGTTCCCAATAAAACCAGAGGGCATTTAATTACTTCAGCCTGAAAGGGGTTTAGAAATTCCTTGTCTCCTAGAGGTGTGAATTGCTTCTAGACTGGGGTGCATTTCTGTAGTTTAATCCCTGCAGCCTGTTTTGGCTACTTCAGGCTAGTGTAAGCTAGCTGGCCAGCATAGTCCTCTGGTGTAGTTATAAAGGCATGCATTCAGCATGCTTAGCAGCTGGGATAAGTCCCCAGGCAGTGGCCCTGCACTGAGCCCTGACAACACACTTAGTAGGTACTAGCTTAGAAATATCTGTTGTGGATGGAGTGGTGAGTATGGTACAGTGCTGAAGGCTCATGTTCAGCACCCCCATGACCACACAGATCTGGCCCTGACTGCAGGTATAAACCAAGCAGAAAGAGCAATGGTGGAGTGTATTGTGAGAAACGGATTTGGCACTGGAGACTGAGCAGGTGCCATTACAGAAAGAATACATCCTCTTTTGCCCTGCTGCTGTATTGTCATCTTTGGCCATCCTTTCTCCATGTTTAACATTTGCTCTGCTAAGATAATATTTTAATGTGTGTCCTTAACAGTGACTCAATTTTCTTTTAAAGGAAGTGTAGTGAGTAAAAGTCCCTGTGGTCAGATTCTTAGCATGAATAAACATTCACACTTATATGCATTCCACTTTGGGATTGGCAAGTGCCTTCTCAAATACTCAGCAGCTGCCTGAATACTCCATGGCTGAAAGTTCAAGGTGATGACCTTGTAGCTTTTAATAGACTGACACACAAATGACACAGTTCTGGCTCTTTTGAGGGTTAGAGTACAAAACACACTAATCGGTATGCCACAGCATCGGATTTCTCAATATTCTTTTTATCTATTTATTAAAAGGTACAGGCTTTCACTATTCTCTGTCACTGAGCTTGTGATTTACAAAACTGATTTCCTTGCTGTGAAACTGCACGTTTTCATTGCTCACTTGCATGCGGAAGAACCAGGGAAGCTGGTGATGTCTCCAGGGTTTTTGCAGCCCTCAACACACTGGAAAATGTCTGCCTCACCCAGCTTATGGTCACACAATAAACAGTCTCTAAACATTTTGCTGTGCCTAACATTTTGCTGCCATAGGCAACCACTTAATCTGCCTACATAGTGGAGCTAGCCCTGAGGGGATGCAATATGTGTTGGAAAGGATAGATTTATACTAAAACATTAGTTTTCAGGACTGGTAGAAAAAATAGCTGTTCATTTGAGATTTCCTGCTATATTCTCAGCTGTTCCAATAACAGAAGTGTTAAAGATTTCTACAATCAAGGTTCCACATGGATTGCTTCTATAAGCAGATTTGTTTCCACCTCACAATCAGTACTGTATTCCTGCTTTAGGTTCTACGCTTTTAGCATATAAGCATCTTCTGTATAAAGCAGACTTGAAAGGTACCCTTGTGAACCATGAGGAGACCAAAGTGAAAACCCATGACAGCCAGTTGGAAATGAATTCAGCTCTCATGGTTTGACTCTCCTTTTTGTTTACATTTGCATTAAGTAGCACAGCAGAAGGAGGCACTATGCCCAGGGTAGAGGGGGAACCCCTCTCCTTTGGGAGGCAAAGTAGACACCGAGTCTCCATTTAAACCTCATTATGACATCAATTCATGTGAAAAAAGAAAAATCACAGGTTTGCGGTTCATGCCTGTAATAAGCCCTTTAGAAACAAGCTGCTCTGGCAACGTAATTTAATCCTTGCTACTTCCAGGTTTTTTTATAATTATATATTCCTCTGCCGTAAGAGAACTAGGATTTGTTGTGAATCAGGTCACCCTGTAGCTGTTTTACTTGAACGGAGAACTCACACGGCTTCTTAGAGTCTGTTATGACTCCTCTAATTTAAGACTGTTACCTGAAACAGACATATTTTATTTGGATTTTTCCATGTTGACGGAGTGTGAAAGCTTGCAAAATGATCTCCAAGTGCCCTTATAGAATAAGACTCATAAGGCTCATTGTGATAAGTGAGAGCAAAGTAACCATAAAACTTCTCAGGCTGTCTGTGCTCCACGTGAGGTGCTTGGGTCTCAGTGGAACCGAGTGCCCTGCTCCTCCCACCGAGTGAAAGAAGAGGGGCTTGCTAAGGCTCTTTTATAAAAGATAGATTTGCCAGGAAAGCCTTGTTCTCCCAGAGGTATATTAAAACAGCCGTGCATGGACACAGCTACTGCATTCCCGTGTCTTAAGAAGGGGCATGCTTCTTGGAAAATGAGAGCTTTCAGCTCCACAATGTTTTATATGTCCTATTCTTATGCAAATAAATTATTATTATGATAGCTAATGAGCATGCAGAATGGGCAGGAAAGGTGTTCACTGGCAAAAACCAGCCTCAGTTTCAGGATTTGAAAAGACCAGGCTTGAGCCCTGGGTAGTGAATACACTTCTCTCCCCTACTACACAGGCTGTGGGCTTGATTTTTCGTTCAAGCTGAGATACAGTCATTACAAATGAATGAGAACAAGTGTGGTTTTAGGCCACCTTTGTGTTTTGTTGTATTTGCACTCTGGCTGGTGGTGGGGTTGGCCTGAGTTACAGCCACTCCAAGGCTAATCTAATTTACACTTGGATTGCCAAAAGTTGTTCTGGCAGCTGAAAATAGTGACATCTGCCAAGAGTGCAAATGCAGCCCTGTGTGTTTTTTTTCTGATTACGTTGCATGGTATAAGAGCGTATGCTGCATCAACGGCTACTAATGGAGGCTAAAGCCATCATACTTTCCCTCCATCAGCAAGCCTCCAGTCTCCCAGCCATCTCTTGATGCATCTTTTACAATGGATGTAGTAGTCACGAGATGCAGAGGTCTATGCTGGCTTTGTCTCATTCAGAAAAGTTTCACATGAACAGGACATTTCTAATGTTTCAGGCATGTGTCCTCTTATGATCAAATTAGCATAAAGGGACCATTGAGGCATGGACAGCTAAGAAATCATTCTCCTGTCTTGGATCTATGGACTGACATGTAATGTGACCAGTTCTCTTATAAGCCAGTAGATGAAGCTGTTTGTATGTTTTAACAATACTTTGATATAAAAAAGAAATTGAAATCCTTTCTTCAAAGAATATTGTTTCTCTTTTATTTACTTCTCATTTTTAGTTCTCTCCCCAAAGTCTGGGAGTATACTTTCATCATGTATTTGTGGCTATCTGAGAGCTTGCTTTGGTCATTCTGGAAAGTTAATGCATCTGAGCTCACAAATGCTGCTAACAGGCATGGTTCAAGCTTAGCATTTGTGTTAATACAGTCACCTTCATTTTCTGAGTTTGGAGATTTGGCAGGACAAACTCATGTGTAATGTGATAGAGACCTGTGAAACCATGAGAGGTGTGAGGAACCTGTATCGGAATCGATCACCTTTCCTTCCAATACAAGGACTAGGGGTCATTACATTAAACTAGGAGGAGGCAAACTCCGAATGAACCAATGAAAGTGCTTTTTCACAGTGTCTAGGTAAGCTGTGGAAATCCTTTCCACCTGATTCAGGTGTACTAAAAGCTTGCAGAAGTTCAAGGGGAGTCTGGGGAAGTTCATCAGCAAAAAAATAAAGGAAATTACTGAACACATAGAAAAACATCTAGCTCAGGAAGTCATTGAACCCTTGGTAGCTAGAGGCCTGGAGGTTACTTAGGTCAAGTCTCATTTGTGTTTTCTTGTACTCTTTCTTAGGCATCTGATTTTGGACACTTTTACAGGCAGGGTTTTGGATTAGATGTGCTTTTGGGCTGATCCATTGTGGCTGCTCTATGTTATATTATGCTACGCGTTATACTACAGATGCCTGCAATGTGTTTGTGCAATACCCTGCATTCCTGTGTAAGTCACATGCAATCTTCAAAGGGCCTGCTTCTTCCCATAGACTGTGGGACTAGCCTAAGGTAACAAGCTGAGATTTTTAGCTCTTAATTACCAAAAATTAGATGAAGTGAATCCTTCCCTGCATGACATAAACATTTCCCAGAGCAACGAGTGTTTCTGGTTAAGGGAGACTTGGCTAAGAAAGAGATTGCTCTCTTGCTGTGTTCATAAAATTCATTTGCACTAATAAAGCTTTGCAAGTAGGAACCTTTTCAAGGAATGAGTCTGAATAACCTGGATCAAAACTTATATTTTAAGTTAGCTAACTGTTCATAAGCAGATTTATATACTATCCAATCAGTTCTAGACTGCTGTAAGCTTTTGGATTTTGGGGGATATGAGGGATATATAGATATGAATGTTTTTAATTTGTCTGTCAATATAATATCCATCAGTCAAAGATGCTCATCTAGCAATGTGAAGTGGTTTGAAGGAATTGCTTGGGCAGCCTTCTTTTATACATATATGTAAGTCTTCAGAATTATAAACCATTTGATATTAAATGAATAATCATGCATAATTTACAGTAAATTAGAAATTAAGTGAGGCTACTAACATAAATCAGAAAAATCTCCTTTGCTATTTTATTTCTCTA
>WAAD01012256.1:200748-232951 GCA_013389945.1 Fregata magnificens | reverse complement strand
CCGCCCGCCGCCGTCCCCGGAGCCGGCGCCCACCCGCCTGGGCCCCGCCGCCTCCCTGAGGGAAACCCCCCAGCTTCTGCGGTGCCCTGCCGTCTGTGGCACCTTAGCTTTTGCGCTAAGCGTCGTTTTTAATGTTTTTAATCCCACGGCTCGGTTATTGAATAGATTAAAAATAATCACAGCGTCGAGTGGAATAAGGGCAGGCTGGGTTGGGGTTGGGTTTTTTTTGCTGCATGAATTTGACTGAAAATGTAATTTGGAAGGGATTTAGCTGAGCCCATACAAATACAGAGTCAGGTAAAGAGAGGGGAACAGTAAGTGGATTTATACTCCGTCCCGTCCTTTTTCGGTAAGGCCAGAGTCTCCCCTTACAGCTGCCTCAAACGCTGCAGCTTCTGGGCTGCTGCTCTATCCATACCTGCGTCCAAAGTTCATGCTAAACATTGACTCCAGAAAACAATGTAATAACAAGGAAATTTATGACATGAAAAGCTTGCATTTATTAAAGTGTCCTGGCTGACAGCAGCTCTCAAATGTTTTTTGTAGTACTGACTCAACAGTTAAATATCCTCGCTGGCCTTGGGCACAGAGAGAAGGTGCAAGATACCTGTAAGTGTACTGACTGGTGTGTGTGAATGTATTGGAAGGCAGAGGAGGCGATCTGTGGCCACAGCTGCAGGGGAAATTGGGGCTGCAAGGCTGCTTCAGAGCTGTTTGGCTGTGTGCACTCTGGATCTGTAGCGCTTGCTCCCATCTGAGAGGAAGCAATGTCCTGCCTGGCCACGTAGGGGATGTAGGTGGCTTCCCCTCTCCTTCTGCCTCCACTTTTCTTTGCTCCCCCATATTTACTAGGTTTTCTGCAAAATAGAGAAGAAATCCCCTGTAATAGTGAGTTGGCTGTTAGTGAGGTATTGCCAAAAAGGTGTTCATGACTGTGGCAAATAGCTGCATACAGCTACCTATTCCATATGTTTCTTCCAAGAAACAAATAGCTCACAGTGCCTTGCGTTCTTTGCATGCAGGCTGTCTCCTCTTAGAAGTGTCAATACAAAAGCTATGCCAGTTTAAGAAGCATGGGAGGGGATTTTCCCCATCCTTCCATCACAGGTACATTACCAAATGCCTCACTCCAGACAGAGTTACATTGTGGAAAATGTGCTTTTACTGAATGCTGCCGGTGTTACAGCATCTACACTAGAAAATACAGAGAAAGCTTTACATGAATTGTTTCTCCAACAAGCAGGCTTTTTCTCTCCTGTATTCGAAAATTAGTGATATATCGTGCCCCTTTTGGCTGCTTGCCCACTTCCCTTGGCAGGTGCAGAGCTTGCATATGAAGCTCAAAGAGGCTAATTCAATTATTTTGGTTTGTCTTCTCTCTCCCTGTCTTGGTTGGGAATTGCTAGTGAACGCAGTGCCTTCAGGCTGTAATTTCCTGTTGCATATTTTCTGAAACCATGTGAGGGGTTGTTCTTGATGAGCTTTCCAGGAGCCTGCTACAACTGAACTTGTCTCATTACCAGCTAGATATAGCCTTCAGCTTCTTGCCATCCTTTCTCTCCTGCAGTTCAGAATTGTTTTATTTTCCCCTCCTGGGATTTGAATGCTAATGTGGGTCATGGAGTCTCTGAAGGTAGGTGGAACAAGTTCACCTGGCCTAGCACAGAAGAGAGGGCAGGAAGAGAGGGCTCTGAGCACTACAGATGCTTCATAAAGGCTTTATATGGTGCTTATATCCTAGACCAGGGCCTACCAAGCGATGGTCTAGGAGGCAGCAATGATTGTTCATGAGTGTGTACCACCCTTATGCTACTCTCAGTAAAGAGCTGATTTTGTAGACAGAAGTTACTGAGAAATTCCTAGGGTTGAAGGTGGATGGTGGCCCAAAGAATATAGGAGGATTGAAAAAAAACATCAGCGAACCTGCAAAGGATCGTTCTGTGCATGTCTGGTTCATGCAGCGGAGCAGACTGAGGAGATTGCCAAGCTGCACCTCAACTGAGTCGAGGACTCTAACTTAGGGCCAGAAAGAGCATTCAGCAACGCAGAGCTGATTTTGGCAGACCTGTGTACCAATATGCCCTGCCTACCGCACCGATAGCTGAAAGGTACATTGGTTCAGGGAACATGACCATACTTTCTGGAGTCTGCCTTATACCTGAATAAAGCAGTGTTCACTGCAGAGTATGCAGGTGTGTTTCTATGAGCTTCTCTCTTAGTAAGCTCGGCTGCTTATTTTCCCACCCTCCTGGGTGCGGTGCTTCAGATGTTTGTGGGGCCATGCTCTAGCCTGTAGAAGCCTCACTAGGAAAAGTCAGGCTGAAGGTGGTGCGTTCCTTCTTTTCTGAGGACTAGGTTAGAAAAAGGCAATTTATGACCACGTTTGTGGAGTTGGGCGGCTATCCAAAGACCAACGGTGAGACCCTTGCCCTGGTTTCATGTGGTGTAAATGGCCTGGAGTGGTCTATAAGAGCTTTGAAATCCTCTCTTCTGACTGCTGAGAGATCCCCTCCCTGAAACTGCAATAGGCACTGTAGCACCGTCAGGGTCTGCAGTCAGCCCAGGTAAAAAGAGGTATTGTCATGAGTTCCCACAAGCACCGTGGTCTCCTGGATGCTCTGAGGGAGGCTATGGTATTCAGAGCTTTGAAAGATCAGAGGCAGCTTGAAAGCTCATCATTCTTTTCTTCAGCCCCTGGACTGCAAGCTTTGCGCCGTCGCAAGGCATAGCTTAATATTGCTGTGCCTCTACGAGCCAAAACAGGGTCTGTTCGCCAGCATGCTACCTTTCATGCAGCGCCTCTGTCCCTCTCCACTTTCAAAGAATAGGATTAATGAGCAGAACTGAGTATTTGCGTTTATGTATAAAATCTCCCATGCATTTATCAAGGATGTGTCCAAAAGCTTTAGAAAAAGAAGAAGAAGAAAAAAATTTCTTGTCTCCGTCTTGTAAACTTCTATAAAATTGAATGCAAGAAAAACTCAGTGATTGTTTCCATCTCACTGTAACTTGCATTTCAGTATGCCACTGTACTCAGTGAAATGTATTATAAATGTTAGTAACTGTTTCTCTATGCCCATCACAATAGCTGAAGAGTTAAAATTGCTAATGATCTTTCCAGCAGGCTAGGTATTTTTCAGCTGCTCACTGAGGCTATTAATCAACATACCCAAGACTGCTTGAGCAACATTTACTAGCAATTAACCTATGGTTATGGGAATATTCCAGTCTGCACATCAGATAAAAGATGTATCCTAACACTGCTTTTGCTAATTGAAAAGGCTGGAAAACAGAAGTTCTCAGACCTACATGAACCAGCTTGATATGAGAAAAGAGAGTATCCAATATGCTGGAAATATGTTACATTAAATCCTCTCCCAGACTGCTGAACGTTAACTGAGCTTTTCCTTTCCACTTGCCCTTCCTAAAACTATATAGATGGTAGAACAGACATCTGAGGTGTGTTGCAGTGAGTTAATGTTTATTTTAAAAGACTTATTGAAAGAGTCACTTGGGAAGAAAAGTGTATGTGTTCTCCTGACCTTTACACTACCCGACTTTTTCTCTATTCTCATTCCTCAAGCACTGAATAGTTCTATCACCTCAATTTTTACCAGCAAGATGCAGGACCAAAATATTTCTAATGTTACTTCAGTGGTGTCAGTGAAGTTACATCTGGGGTAATCTTCAGATCCAGTATTTTCTACAGTCTACAAAGTTTATCTGACAGGTAAATATTACTGTGTGGTTTAATAGAGCTTCTTTATGTCACAGAAGAAAGGAAACAGGAAAGTTAGTGAGGAATTGAAGAAACAGTTTGCCGCCAAAATTATTGTAGGGGACTTTTGTGGTTTGTAGGACTTGGCAAGGTGGTAAATTAAAAATGTTAAAAGGAACGAACATACACCGTAAGCAGCGTTGGTACAGTATCCTAGGTGCGTTGGTGTGACTGCATAGGACCAGTATCTCCCATCCCAGTGGCCAGCTGGTGGCTCTATATGAAGATGGTCTAGAAGCCTTAATGTTGCTTAAAGTTAGAGGAATGCCAAGTCCTGTAACTGCGATCAGAAGCAGCTTAGATAAAGTAGGACGTGCACCAATGGCCAGTTTGCACCAGCACGCCCGCTGCTATTAGCCTTAGTGAAAAGGCTGAGGCTGGAGCAATGAAAGGAGACTTGTCTGTCTGGAAAGGAGCTGTTTTCATGTGTGCATCCTTCTGCTGGCTATATTTCAGGAGTGCAGGAGGAAGTAGTGCAGTCCTCTAGTACGGCTAGTAGTAGCTTTGGATCCTAGAAGTAGAGGAAGGGCTTGTAAAAGAAATTGATTACCTATCATGCTTTACAGCCTGTTTGCATCACTAATATCTACTTTTGTTTGATATTGAAGATAGGAAGTTAGTAATAAACTTATTACTAAAGTATCAACAGCAGAATTATTTTCTTTTCTTGTGAACCCAAAGTTTCATGTTTGCTGTCCATTTTCCTTCACCCTGGACTCTGCAGTGAATGTCTTCATGCTCTGTCTCAGGTTAGACCAAAATTTGGCATTGCCAATTTTTGCAGCTTTTGTCATTCAGCCATGCAATTCTAATAGGCAGGACTGTAAGAGAAGCCTAAATATAGCAATCGTCTTGGCCCTCATTTCTGTAAGAGATAATGCCAGTTTCTAGCCCACGTCGTTGTGGGGGAAGGAGACTTCAACATGTGACACAAAAGCAAACAAAAAAAGATGTCTCCAAACACATTTAACATAACTCCCTTCCTTTTTTTTGGAGTGTGACTCATGAGTTTTAAGTGATTAGTAGAGCCTTGGCTTCATTAAACCCCCACTCAAAATAGTCCTGTTACCTCTGATAAGAGAGGAGGATGTTACTTTATTGAGCGTGGTGGCCCTTCTCATCTAGACTGGAGTGAAAAAGCAGGCAAAAAGTGGGCAGGCCCCGTGCATTGAAAAGGGGCAGTTTAGTTCCCCCGTTATGTTTGCTGAGCTCGTTTAGTATCTCTAATTCTGGCAAGTGTGATCTTCAAAAGCATTTGTAACACGGTTGGAGATTTCGGGCTGACGGGCAGACCTTTCCGAGAGAGTGGTACAAGCTGAGTTACAGAAACAGAAGCTGACACCAGGTCTGAGTGTAATGCAACCTAATTAAAATTAAGAATGGTTGGAAATGTGCTTGGTTATCTTCTGCAGGCAATGAAAGGCTATTTTCCTAAAAATGCTATCTTGATGATTTGCCCCATTTATATTCTTGTCTTTTCATTTATTAGTTACCTAAACCTTATAAAGCAGAGCTTTCTCCATCCTCATGAGGCAGGTATGTATACAAATGGCAGGTACTGATGAAATGTTTACTGAAAAGATTAGCTTGTCAATGAGGCAAAGGATGGGTATTGATCCCCCTTCTATGTTTGTCAACCTGTAACCTGTTTAAGAAATGGCCTACAGCAATGAAATCCAATCAAGCACTCTCTGCAGCTCCAGTTTTCTTGTAATATAGGGAGGGGATTCAATCACAATAAAGGAAATGAACCACTTATCATATAAATGAGGGTAAGGCAATTAACAGGTTACAGGTTCCAAGTGAGGAGAGTTCTGACTGCAATACAGGATTAAAAGACGGATATTCTGTACACCTGAGCTTTTCTGTGGTCTTTCTACAGGGAGAGGTTGTTATGTAGCAAAATACGTTGCAACGCTGAGTTAACAGGGTTAACAGAACCGAGCACAGTACGTGCCTCCCCTAACTAAACCCCTGCTTGATAACTTTGTAATGGAAATGTTTTCAAAGAGGTGGCCAAAATAGTTTTCTAAGTAACTAGTACCACTTGTCAGTCCCTAGGGACACCTCAAAAACAATTTTTTAGTTTTATGAGAGATGTGAGAGATTGTAGAATTTTTATTTGATTCAACAGCAGAAGAAAATTGAGCCTTTTCTAATATGATCCTCCTACCCTCGCCTCCCTGCGGTAATATATGTCTCAGGTCCAAGTTGTGTTTAAGACAAGTGCTGCAACTGCCAGGCTGTAGGTACATTCAATTGCTTGTCTTGAAACAGTTTTTGTTTGCATGAAAGAGTAAGAGGGCAGCTGGACTTTCAGGTAGGCTGATGTGGACCCTCTCTTCTCTCAAGCAGAGTGGATACCCATGTACGACGTCCAATTTGTAGGTTCAGATCCCTGCCCTAAAACAGAGAAAAGAGCAGCTGATATTGAAGCATTTGCCATCTGAGACAAGTGATCGATCCGTTTGCTTTCTTAGGTATGGGTTTCCTTCTCCAGAAATACAACCCTGGACCCTGTTGGGAAAATATGAAATCACGTAATTTTTCCATTAAAGGTTTAGGTCTTGGTACTTGTGGTGGATTGAACTTGGCTGGCTGCCAGGTGGCCACCAAGCCACTCTCTCACTCTCCCTCTTCAGCAAGACAAGGGGAGAAAATAAGATGAAAAGCTCTTGGGTCAAGGTGAGGACAGGGAGATCACTCACCAATTACTGTCTCAGGCAAAACAGACTTTACTTGAGGAAATTAATTTAATTTATTGCCAATTAATAACAGAGGAGGATAGTGAGAAGTAAAAACAAAACTAAAAATGCCTTCTCCCCACCCGCACCCTTCTTCCCAGGCTCAGCTTCACTCCCAACTCCTCTCCCTCCCCTCCCCAAGCAGTGCAGGGAGATGGCGAATGGGGGCTGCGCTCAGTCTGTAACACTTTGTCTCTGCTGCTCCTTCCTCCTCATGCTGTTCCCCTGCTCCAGCATGGGTCCTTCCTGTGGGCTGCAGGTTTTGTGAACAGCTCCAGCGTGGGTCCTTCCCATGAATCACAGTCCTGCAAGCACAGACTGCTCCAGTGTGAGTCCCCCATGGGGCCACAGGACCTGTCAGCAAACCTGCTCCAGCGTGGGCTCCTCTCCACGGGCCGCAGCTCCTGCCAGGAGCCTGCCCCAGTGCGGACTCTCCACAGGCTGCAGCTTCCTTCAGGGCACATCCACCTGCTCCGGTGTGGGGTCCTCCATGGGCTGCAGGTGGATATCTGCTCCACCGTTAACCTCCATGGGCTGCAGGGGGACAGCCTGCCTCTCCATGGTCTTCACCACGGGCTGCAGGGGAAACTCTGCTCCGGTGCCTGGAGCACCTCCTCCTCCTCCTTCTTCACTGACCTTGGTGTCTGCAGGGTTGTTCCTCTTGCATATTCTCATCCCTCCCTCACAGCTGCTGCCCAGCATTTTTCACCCTTTCTTAAATATGTTATTACAGAGGCACCATCAGCACGGTGGTGATGGGCTGACGGGCTCAGCTTTGGCCTCTGTTGGGTCCATCTTGGAGCCAGCTGGAACTGGCTCTGTCCAACATGGGGGCAGCTCCTGATCTCTTCTCACAGAAGCCACCTTGTAGCCCCCAGCTACCAGAACCTTGCCACGTAAACCCAATACAGTATTTCAATGTTTTCCAGCTGAAAAAGTGTGTCACTGCAAACATCTGATCAGTGCTTAACCTAGAGAAGGGAGTTTTCTTTTTAACCTTGCATGTCCAGTGCATTTTTTTTCCTTTTCTAAATATCATTCGTCCTAATGGATGCCTTTATTGCTTCAAATGTGCATCAAAATAGACTTCATTAGATAAGCAGCCTTCAGAGCAGAGATCGTTGGAAGATTATGCATGACAGTCAGTAAAAAGTGAGAATTCAGTGAACTTATCGACTTGGGGTGGGCAAAGAGATACACAGCCCTCAATCCCTGCTCCCAGTGTGAGCTAGACCAACAGTGAACGCGGCAGCCTGTCCTGTCTGATGCCTGTCTCATGTACCCGGCACAAGTCTCTAAGTTCAACCCAACAGTCTGTACCCGTGTTGACCCAAACCCGCCTTTTGGGATGGCGATTTCTGTGCTCAGCTGAGCACCCAAGAACCAAATGAGCATGGATGCTCCCTCTCCCCCCAGCTGAAGGTGTAGAGACACCACAGCTGATCTAAAAGTCATTCTGAAAATGTGGCTTGCGTTGACCTGCCTGGGTGACCCCTGGCTGGGGAGCAGAACATGCTCTTGTGGAGGGTTAGTGGTTTACCTTGCTCTGGTAAATTCTGTTTTAAATGTTAGGAGCTGTTGTAGGTGTACAGGTACTGTGCCTCTTAGCCGCATCCACCCTTCCAGTGATAGCTACTGCCATGTTTACCCTCTTCCAGGTCCAACCTCATCCATCTATTTCCAGTGCAGTTAAGAGTCCTGGAACGTTGTCTCTTCTTTCAACGCAACTAAAAGCAAAATAATAATTTAGTAATTAAAATGAATAAAATAAATGACTGGAGCTATTTCTCATGGGCTTGAAACTTTAGTTTTGTGACTCGGACTGACTCAGATAACATGAATGGGATCTGAATTAAAAGTAAATTTGAGAAGTTTGAAATAAAGGAAGGGGCTACATCTTTCACATGCAATAATGCCAAATCTTTCATAAGTAATACAATTAATGTGAAATGAAATGCTGAAATAAAGCTGTGACATGGTGGTTCATCTTCCAGAAACCCTAAGTAGGATAACTATGCACAAAAATGAGTAGAGACACTGAAATACTCAGGACAGAGTCGAACCCTTGAAGGGTGTTACGGCATCATCTTGCAATGTAGATACCTTGCTGGTACCAGTACCATCTGGTCCAGCATTCCCAGCTGGAGGTGCCTGCCGCTCATTTGTAGGAGGGAGGAGAATCCTACGGCTGGTTCCTTCTCTTCTCCTGATACCATGTCCCCCAGAGACTTGCCGTCTCCTTTGTTAATGATTAAGAACTAACTACAGAAGGGCACGTATCAAGTACGGACATATTATATTGTGTCAGAATTGAGGAGGAAACCTCAGGCTTGTGTCCCCTGTGCCTCTCTCCAGTATTAATCTTCTCAGTACATGAAACATTTTTCACCAATACATAACCTCACTTATTACTTCCTGCCATTAAGTGCAGCAAATACTCAGACACTCTTCTGGAACATTTCCAAATGAAATCTCAGAGTCATTACATTAACCTTTTCCGTTATAGAGCAGAAGGAAATTAGCTATTGGCACACACAGAAATACACAGAAAGTGGTAGGATGTTTCGCATAATTGTATTTTTATACTTTTTGACAATGCAAAGAGTTAAACAAAAATGTTAAAAATCCTGCATTCTTCATTAAAAACTCTCTATTTCTCTATTTTCAGCAAAATAAGCCATCAGTGTTAGATTCTATAATTGACACCATTGCTTAGGGAACAAACCTATGAATCTTATTAGAGACAAATTCATTACTTTAAGTCCACCCTTAGGATGCAGAGCTCATAAAAGAAACCTCTGGAGGGTTCAGCTTAGGGGATGAGATGATTTCAGGCTGCAAATCTACAGATTTGCTGTAATTAACCTGAACTAATTATTGTCAGGTGATGGGTCAGACATCCTGGATAAAAGCCCCTGACTGGTTTTGTGGTCTACTGGGTTTTCAGTAAGAGAGCTTCTTGTTAAACAAAGAAAAAGTACTGAAAGCACAGCCCTATATATTCTTAAAGTAAAATAAATCTTTCCACTGGGAGAGTATAGCAGAGTCTATTTAAAATGCACAGTCAATAGGCACAACTGAAGTATATTAATGTTTTATACTTTTGCTAGCTAGTTCACTACAGGTAACGATCAGTAGCGATGGTCTAAAACAACTCCTGGGTGGGCTAAGCTGGTCACCATATGTAGTGAATGACTGCTTGCCTGCTTTTGCAAATATCACAAGAAGGCATCCATTTAAACACTTCTTTAAGCACTACGGATACACTGTTATAGTCCTGCAATGGATTCTGTCCGGTCACTAGTCTTCTGCTGCTTACAAAGGATAAGACAGTTGCACTGGTGCACCTACAGAAGCTTCTACGGCTCGTATAGGGAAGAAGGAGTAAGCTAGCCTGTACGAGATATGCTGATATTCCTATAACGCAGCTTCCATAAATTTAATTATCACAGGTTCCAAAAGCAGTGACTTTTTTTACCACTAGTGGAAGAGCTGTTTAGCTTTATGGTTTTACACACAGATTTTTGCATGTATTTAAATTTCCAAATTCTGTTGAAATCAGTGGCAATGACATGCATGAAAACATTTCAAGATACCTCCATCCTCTGAGGTTTTCAAGACTCAGCTGGATAAAGTTGACATGATCTAGTGCAGGCAACAGTCCCACTTTGAGGGGGAGATGACCTCCCGAGGTCCTTTCTGGCCAGCATTCCTATGACCCATTGTTGTTAATAAGTGGTTACAAGGAGAACTGTGTGCTAAGGTGTTGTCCTTACTCTCTCAGCTAGAGATGCTTATGGCTGCTCCTTAGGTTTTTTCCGTTCAGTCCAGAGGTTTGCTGCCATTGCTTTTACCCTCATAAACGTGCATCCTACCTTCCCTTTCAGCTCTTCTCCTCTTTATTCTACTGGTGCTTGTTTGCGGGTGGTCACATATTTTTACTGTACGTTTCACTGATATTGGGCAATTTGTCCTCCATTTCCTCTGTGTGCCTCTGACACTGTGGGACTGAGTTTCTGACAGAGGCCTCTAAACAAGGGAAGCCCTCGTATGAGTGGAAGGGTACTGCAGCACAGCTAGAGCTGATTTTGGCAGGGATCACATATGGACCCTGGAATACACCAGTGGGAGAGCAAAGAGTGGGGATAGTCAGTGGCTCTTGTCGTGTGAGTGACTTAAAAGGTGTATTTTGAGCCTCTGTGACTCCCTAGGGGGGGAAAAAACGGTCTGTACCAGTGTCATCTAGGAAGTCGCAGGTTCCCTCCTCTGCTGCGTGGCCGCGGACAGCGTCTTCAGGTTCCTTGTGCCCTCAGTTGCTCCCAGATAACATTTTCTGCCTCAGGGTACTGCCCCAGGGCTACTCTGAGTGTAAAGTAGGCTCACATCTGCTGACCGAATGGGGTTCATCGAACTGCAGCGGTCTTGAAATTGAGATAAATTGTGCCTAGACCCCAGTCCTTTTTTTCTATCTTCTATGTATTACATTGATGCGTTTGTTATTGGTTTTCACTCTTTGAGTCATTATCCCTTTTACATCATTAACTGTTTTCCTGCTGGTATAAAGATATCCCCTAGCAAGCAAAGGAGTCAAAAGTACTGTGTAAAAATAGCTGGAAATCTGAATAGTTGAACTGAATGAAGGTATGAAGGGGATCAATATTGAGCATAACACTACTTTTAAGTGGATGCAGTACATGAGATCCTCTGTGGATCTGAATTTTCTAGGTGAAATGCAGAAGTTGTTGGTTCAAAACTCCACATTACCTGAAAGGTAAATGCACAAATAACAGCATTTAAATGCAATATACCAGCATTTAAATCCCACTAATGTTCTGTGGGAAGCAGTCCTTGAAGTACATCAAATTCTCAAGCTTTTTGTTTTGTGAGGTCATCCTGCAAACTGAGATTATTAAAATATCCCCCCTCAAATGATTATGAAGATGTACAGAGGTATGGGGGATTTTTTTGCTAGCCTACTTTTCTCACTTAAATGCTTTCATTTTGCTCACCAAAGATACAAGCTTTCACTCACTCCAGCCTGCATACAAGCAGCGAGATGCACATGTCCACAAGGTGTGGGTAGAAGTCCCTCTGCATGCCCTGGAGGACGAGGGCCTCTGGCTGCAGAGTCCTCACTCCACTCCTGGGGCTGGCAGGGACTGGTCATCATGAACTGGTTTTTTGGATGGGTCTGTGTGACCTTCTAAGGATGGGTATTTAGTATGAGATAACCTGTAAATATTAAGCATAGTTTGCTTCCTATTGGGAGAGCAGGAGGAGCAATGCCAGGTACAAAGTGCCTTTTTGCCATACTCCCATCTAGGTCCTCTGCTGATCTAGCTCTACTTTGGCCTTATTGAAGCATGGGCCTTTTGATCTTGATGTAAACAACACCTTCTTCGACGTTTATGAGCTTGTCTGCTGTTGACCGTGCCCTTGTTTACAAATAAAAGCTGGTCCTGTAGCCTTTGCTCTGCTGTGTCCTCGGGTTCTTTTCCACTTGCACTTCAGTCCTGCCATCTTAATGCTTCTGTTACAAACTCCCACAGCAGGAGGACAGTATCCACAACCCTCACGTCACTGCCCTGATGAGCTGTGACTGCTGTTTCAGGTGTGACTTGGCCAGGTAATCATACATGACAGCAGAACCGAATTACCCTGTCATCCCTTTCATAGAATCATAGAATCATAGAATCATTAAGGTTGGAAAAGACCGTGGATACATTCACGTGGATACATTTAATTAGCAAAATGAGGAGGAAAAAAACTTGAGATTTAAATGATAGTACAGTAGGAGCTGCCACTCCCTTTGTCCTTCTGTCCTGCAGCCAGCACAACACCCATCTCCTCTGGCCACCCAGGGTACAACAGGGTCTCCTAAAGAGACTGTGCAATATCACCAGTCCTGGAGTGTAGTAGACGTGAGAGCAGATAATTTTTGCAATTCTGCTATCTGGGAGAAAAGCAAGCAAATCTTTCCTTGTGCATTTGGATCAGTATAGGACCCTTTGAGAACTGGTCTCTCCCTGATCAGCATCAGCTTAGGGCAAAAGCTTTGCAAGCTTGCTCTGTGCCTGTTTATGACAGGTATTACAAATAAAAACTAGTTACCAGTGAATGGAAAGCCCAAACTGTAGCAGGAAAAAGCTGCAGCTATCATGCATCACCACTGTATGCCACTACAGACTAATTACTCTAGTGTATCCCAGAGATGAGGCACTGCTACAGCAGAACCCCAAAACCCACTTAGTTAATATTAAATTGTAATCCTATTACCTTTAGATGTTCTCAGTGCTATTAATCTCACAGTTTACAAGTCAGCAGTTTAAAAACAGATTATCTGAAAATCATAATGCCATTAACCTCCTTGTGTGTATACCATTTTTAAGCACTGGAGCCAGCAGGAGTCAAAATAATAAATTTATGTTTTCAGTATCTCTCTTCTTAAGAATATTCTGTATGTAATTTAAAATTCGTCAGAAACACACCAGCCATGGAACAGAGTATTTTGATAATCTGTTTATGCTAAAGATAAAATAAACATGAATATTCAGAAATGAATTATCTCTTATGTCTTTTATAAATCCTCTATTGGACTGGTACAAAATTACTGTCAGATTTATATCCTTGCATCAAAAGGAACAAATAAAATGCACTAGAGAAGAATTATTAGTTTTAGATCTTGAAATAGATGTCTAGAGTGAATTTACATCCTAGTAAATTTTTTGTTGGAATTTCACTAGTGATATTGCAAAAAATCTTTGCAACACAAAATACCAGGCCCAAGTAAAAACTGACTTCATGATGGCAGAGCATAAGAACTTCATAAGCATTTGTGTGTAAATGCTTAAGTAAGCTTATAAGTGTTTAAGTAAGCATTTACATGCTTTTTGAACCATAACCTGAATTAGGTCTCCGTTTCTATTGCTTTCTGCTACAGGGATGAAATCTGCAAGAATATTTTCCTTTTTGGTCTCTTCAATTTTCTGATCATTCTGATTCATTGTTTCTACATCTGGTTATTAATAGATTTAAGCAACTGCTCATTTCTGTCTCTTTATACTTCTGTTCTGCTTTCTTCAGTTTTTATTCTGTCTGCAGTTTAAACTATTATTTTCTCTAGAAAAATCCTCATAAGATGGGAGGGAGAGGGAGGATGGCCAGGGCAAGGACTCCCAATGAGTAATTATATAAATTATTACTTTGACCAAACCATTTATTCCTAGAATTTTTAGCATCTCTTATAGAAATTGTAGGGAATGTCTCCTCCATCTCCAGGGCAAAAGCCAAGTAACCTGGAATTGTAGTCTCACCATGAGCAGGCACTGGGATGTTTAAATTCAAAACTTCACAACAAATTACTCTTGTACAGGCTGCATCATCACCTAGCCCAGGGAAATTACAGACCCTCTTGGATTGCATCCTTTCCATTCCCCAGTCAGTGGGGAAGATGGGTCATGGTACACGTGGAGCGTGTTTCCTTTTATTGCTGGGGTGCCTGCTCATCTTTAAGAAGTGGTAAAAACAAGATAAAAAGAGAGCAACCCAGAGCTGTTTTTCCTTTTCCTTGGAGCTGTGTGACATTAAATTGCCTATTTACAAAATAGATTAATATAGAAAGCTGTATTAAAGAGCTGAAATGGCAGGGCCGGGGGCGGGGGAGAAAACGAAAGCTTCTCCCTTGAAAGCGTATCCTTAGAAGGCTGAGAGCTGTACTTTGTCACTAAAGTAACATCTATGAAATGTTTCAGTGCTGGAGATCTTTTCAGCTGATTTTAAAAGAGCTACTGGTAGAGCTTGATGGTGCTACTTCTGCAGTATTGCAACAGCAGTTGCAGAGAGATGGTACAACTTGATGTATTTTTTCTAAGAACCCTTCCTTGTCCTCTGGGGTTTCTCTAGGCAATGTGACCCACGATTGCAACCAGCAAACTGGATCCAGTCCAAATATTTAGATCTAGATGCGACTTCAATCATCTACCGAGTTATGTCCGTCTAACAGCTACGTGTATGATTGGCATTGTATTTTGCACTTCTGTAACAATTCCTGTGTCTGACTGCAGTGTGCTGGTTGAGCTCCGTAAGGGGTTATTCCACTCCCATAAGTGAATGAATCCTTTCCACAAGAGTTACCCTCTTAAAATAATTATTGGGAAAAATGAAAGTGTAATCATTAGTCCAATAATGACTCTAGTGGAGGGAAACCTAAATTAAGTAACACTGGATCTCTGAAACATTATATTAGTCGAATTAGGCAATTTAGTTTTCTTTAAAAACCTAAGTCTATAGTAGGAGTAAAACACTGCCGTGCTGGGTGTGAAAGGGAAATAACTATCAGTTGTGAAATATCTTTGGATTGTTTAGTAACATTACCATTCACAGCCACGGAATACATTATATTTTATCGTAAACTTTGTTCCTTAGAGAAGTATAAATCTTGAAAGTGTGTCAATACTTGGCAAAGTAAATAGTCTCTGGAGGCAAAAAATGTTTAAGACCATCTATCAAGTATAAGAAGTTGATAGCAATTAAAATCAGAGCTGTTTATGTATAAACATAAATTGCAGAGGTAGCTTAAAACTGGCCAGTAAAAATCTTGGCTGGGTGGAAATTCCAATTGCAAAAGACTGCAAAAAAGGAACATCTGAATTTTAAGAACTGTTTTTGTACCATACACTTCTTTTCCTTAGGGACAATATTTTCTATGAAATGTTATGACATTAAGGGAAATCTATTTATTTATTTCCACATTCAGGCATTCTTTAAAAAAACAAAACAAAACAAACTGAGTAAAAACAAGATAGTTTAGATAAAATATTGCTTGTATTAGATGAGCACTAAACCAGATTATATTTCAGTGCTCACTTTTTCCCCAAAGTGATACAGAGAAGGATGGGGAACTATTTTAAGTTAATTACTGTAATTATTAATGATGAATGTTTTTATAAGGGAATGTACTTACAATCTTTTGTATTACTGTGTATTTGAATGGAATTATTAATTGTGTCTCTTTAATGTGTGAGGCCCTAAGGAAATGGACCGTTGTAGGCAGCCTGCACAATTTTATTGTTTTGCAGTATGGTTACAACACTCAGAACTTCAGTGGAATGAGAGCCCAGAGAAAGAGCATCGGGGTCTCCTTCTCTCCAGAGGAGGAAATGGGCTAACCTGCTTAACCCGGCTACTGGGTACCCAGTTCCTGGTTTGAAAGGAATGTGTTGGTCTTGCTCCAGGTAGACTGTCAGATCTTCTGAGATGTGGAGATCTGCCTTGACTTATCCTTGCACTGTGTCCAGCAGAATAGGTCCGCCACTGGCTGTCCTGCATAGTGTTCAGTGCAACCACAGATAAGCACTGTATCAACAAGAAGATGTGCACGTTTCCTATTTTTGGTCTAGTGGACACTCTCAGATTGTTTTGATTTTGTCAGACCTTGGGGAGATGCAAAGGGTGCAGCTAGAGCGCTGGTTAATGTGGTGGTGGAGAGGATGTTGTGCTGGGTTGTTGGCGGGCCCTGCCTCTTCTACCAAGGCTTCCATGATTTTAGGGATCTGTTAATAGGGACCCTGCAGCACCACATCATACGCTAAATGGAGTCAGAGAGGCTACCTCCTTCCTTAAATATGGGGAGGTGTGAAGAGGACCCCAACTTCAAATGTGACAGTCCTGAAAAAGCTTGAAGCATAGGGGTGCTCTGTCCACAGTGGGTTTTGCTGCAGCAGGCAATGAGGAGTGACCTTTCCAGCCAGTGCCACAGACACGGGGAACCTTGCTCGCAGCAGGAACGGTGCCAAGCTGCTGGGTGGAAGGGAGAGGCTGCGCCTGGGAATCTTTGAAAGGAATGATTCAAAAGCCATGCTTGAAATGGAATAAAGCTGCAAAAAGTGAGATTGGATGCTGTTAAACAGAGCATAATGTACAATGTTTGTTTGAAATTAATGATGCTTGCATGCCCTCAAACTGCATTTTAATATTTAAATTGCTGCTAGTGTAAATTATTAAAATAAACTGTCCATGAATTATCATCCCCAATCTTCCAAGTTACAGTGCTAGAAAATGAGTGGCAAAGAGTGCCTAGGTCAGCTAAGTAAAGGAAACACTCTCCCCTTCTCATGTTGAATTTCTTCCACTGTAAGAAAACGTCTTTTCCCTCCTGTTCAGCTGTGGGAAAGATATCTCAGGGAAGAAAATCTTAGAATGGGATCCAAATGAGGAGCTGGTATGTAACTGAGAGATTTTGGTGTTCTAGACACGAATACCCAGCACTGAGGGAACTGAGTGAATCTACTCATGAGTGGATTAATTCTGGCATTAGGCACAGAAGAAACACCCATGAGGGGAGTTTCCTCTCATCTTCCTTACTTTCAGAGGAAGATCTGTCCAGCAACTATTTCTACATCTCCTGCAGAATGGTGAAAGAGAAGAGGGCTTTGTTAACTGCTCCCAGCTTTCTAGAGGAAAAGAGAGAACTGGACTTCCTCCCAGAGTCACAGCGCTCCTGCTGTGTGCACATGCTGTGATGAAAACGGTAACACATGTTAGATGGTGAGACACCATTTCACTGCAGATAGCTGCTATACTTTGAGTCTCTCCTCTGCTTTGTTGGAGGAGTCCTTGGGCAAGGGAGTAGTCTTCATTCTTCGGCTTCCAAGGGCAGGGCTACTGATGGGTCCCTTAGTAACACAAGAGGTAAAGGGGAGCCATAGGAAATAAAAGTATGCTGGTGTTTTTAAACTTAGAGTTTGTCTTACAGTCTCTCCACCAAGAATTTGAGAGGATTTCACAAAATAAGACATGAACCAATCAATAGAGGAAACAGTATCTGAACCACAATGCAGGCATTTATTGTCTCCTTGTGCATTAAATTACCCAATTAATGTTTCCTGTTGCCTTAGCCTGTTCTAATAAGGCTTGACTGTCGCTTATCAGCCCCTAATCTTCTAAATGATGAGCAAGAACTGCAGCTGGATTTACAAGAGCCTTTGGGGCACAATACCGAACTCCCAGAGCGCCAAAGATCCGTCCTTGGAATTATGCTTATTAGGGTTACTCGTTCATTACCATTTACTTCACACAGATATCCACTAATAAGATCAGCTCAGCTTTATTATTTATTACTTATGAAGTACTATTAAAATAGATACACTAGGCAACCAATCTCTGTGTATAACGCATTCCTGAAAAATTAAGCTTTTTCTTGCATAAAAATGTCATTTCACATACCAATACTCCTTCGAGTCAACTGAGTTTGCCTGCTTTGTGGGCTTATTTTTACTGAAAGGGTGACCTATAGTTTAGAATGTTTTGGGGTAGGAAAAATGTTTCCGGAGTAACTGAAAGTGATTTTTATGGGCTGTGTGCATGAGTTAACTAATTAGAATAACAATGTTGGGAAAGAGTTGCGGGTAATGAGCAACTAACAGGGATAAATGATTTTTAATAGACAATAGTAGTGTCTTCAGAATGATAAATACTTTCCTGTTGTATGATAAAAAATAAATAAATCTGTTTTACTGAAAGAGCCTTCTTATGAACTGTGAGGCCAGTCGGGGGGGAGGATTAGATTCATTTAGATAAAATGCTATTAAATTGCCTGTATACCGTCCTGTCAGACAACTATCGACCCCATCCCATGGGAGAAATTGATTTCCGTGCAGAGAGCTATGTGCTTTCTGCAGTGTATTGCTTCGGTGCTATTGCTCTGGTAATCACACACGGCTGCCTCTTTTCCTTTCTCTCTCTCTCTCTGTCTATTTGTTGTGGAAAGATTGATTGAGAGACATGAGGGATTTAGATTGCCATATTTTTTGTTATTTGACCTTTTCAATTATATTCTGTTAAAAATGTAAATACTTCATCTGTAATAACGTACATATGAATTTGCTTAAGTGGTCTGCGAGTAAGGCTTTCAGGAGGAAGCATTTATCTTTGTTCTCCTGTAGACCTATTAGAGCTGACTCAGTGAAGTGAATTCAAACGCAGCTGAGGATGCTCCCTGCCTCAGTAAAGCTATCTAGGATAGTTCTCAACACAACAAGGTCTAAAGATGGGAAAAATAATCCAAACTAATAACGCCAGAATCACATAAGTGCTGAAAAGGGAAATGATACGTGATTAAGGATCCTTGCTTTGGTTTGGATTGGTTTTCCTCCTTTTAGGCATAAATACATTTTGTCAGCTCTCACTAATGATAGTCATTTTTTAACAAGACAAAAGCACTTGAGGTCAAGAAATGCCAACATTAAAGCTGAAACCCAGTTTTAAACCTTCCCCCTCTGCAGGAAAATAAGAAACAAGGTCTTTAATTGTCATGAAATGGTCACGCGTTGTTTCTCAGATAATACAGCTTCAGTTTACAAAACTGTTTGACGCGTTATGTATGTGCTTGACTTTTTCTACTATTTCTTGTCATTCTTACATTAGTCTCATTGTTATGACTCACTTTAGCATCATTATAGCTAAAGCAAGTGTTTAAATGTCTGCTTGTGGGAATCTGGGTCCTTGCTGCTCTCTGGCAGCGTACCTTGGCATTTGCACATGGGGGAATCTCTGAATGGGAAACAGCCAAGATAGACCTTCTTGCTGTACCTCATGCCAGTGCTAAGGGCATAGAAGGGAATAAAGATCTGCTGGTAGATCACAGCTACATTTTAGTAGTCACAGGCTGCTGCATTAGGCCTTGGGAGTAAAGTGTAGGATGGCTTAATGACAGCTATGTATTAGCCCAGACTTGAAGACCAGCAAACTGCTGAGTCTGTCTTTGCACATATGCACCGAGGCTATGCCAAATATCCAGAGTATAAATGCTGGATGGACAAGGCTGCAAAAGCAGAATCACTGGTGATCTGTAAAAATCAATAAAGACAGGGTGCAGCTTCTCCTTTGCCTTTTACTTGCCCACATCCTTTATTCTGTAGTAAATAGACATAAAATGCTGTTCAGTGAAAATCTCATTGCCTTACACTGACCTTATGCTCCCTCCCTCCTGTGTAAAGAGATGGTAGAACCGTGATGAAGCAGTCACGAGCAGAAAACATTAACTGCCTTAGAAAAATTTAGCTGTGCTGTTGGCCACGTAGCCAGCTTTCTCTACCTATACCCCAGTAGCTGTTTGGCAAAGCTGCTACAGCCTTTTTTAGAGGTGACATGAGGTCAGGGGGCAGAGCCCAAGTCAGCAAAGTGCTCCAACACAGCTCTCGCGGAGGGTGAGTCAAGGCGGGAGAGAAAAGTAACAGGACCCTGCTGATGTCCTGCAGCAGTTGTGAGGTTGCTGCCATAAAACAGACTGAGGATGACTATGGAACAGGTTTGAAAGTGAGAAGGAAAGGGGATTGCTTAATTGGAGGCTGTTTTGGTGGGGACAGTGGGACAGCCAGGCCTGTTATAAGCAGGGACAAGCAGAACAGAAGAACCGGACACAAACTTCGTCAGAGTAAACCCAGCAGCCTCCCTCTCCCTTTGCTCTTCAGGGGTTGGTGACACTGGTTTCCAGGTCCTATTGTTTATGTCTGGCCAAACGTTTTGCCTTGTGCTTAAGGGTGACTGGGGCATGCGTGACAATCATTGTTGCAGAGAGGTCGCTGAGATCTGGAGAGACGCTAGAGGAGAATAGAGACAGGCTGGGAGAAAGGCTGAAAGTGACACCTAAAATACCATTTCGGGAAGCATGCTGCACATTTCTCAGTCATATTTGCAGGCTGGTTGCTGTCTGTGAGTCCTCAATACTTCATTTTTTTGCTCCATAACAACTTAAATTTTTTTTTTTTCATTTCACGTGGTCATGATGTTCTTCATTCCTTGTCTTTATTTGTTACAGAATACAACAGCAATATCACAATTAGATATTTATGGCAGTGGTAACAACTTAGCAGTAGATAGCCAGCATGCAGGCAATGAGCAGGGAAGCTTTCACATGCATGTCAGCAAGTAAACTACCACTCAAGTCAAGTTAAAAGTTGTCTGACCGTAAAAAAAAACCCCACGTGCGATTATGTTGCTGCATTTCCTTTGCAGTGAACAAAACGGTTCGGGATCCTTAAATATGAAAGCTAAAATATAAATATAAACTACTAGTATTGTGCGAGGAAACCTCTAAATTTGTAGTTGTACAGAAAATATGGGAAGGGAGAAAACATACGCTTCTGTTGATGTGACAGTGCGTGATTTGCAAATAGCTTGTCTGTGCTCAGCAATGGCACTGGGAGGCACTGAGGTCTGCAAAGGATGTTTCTAGTCCCATCTTCACCACTTTTAGGCTGAGGTGCCAGTTCAGGAAAGCATATTTATTGGTGAATCTCTAAAGTGGAAAACTCTAAAATACATCGTTATTAAGTATGTACTTACTTGGAGTAAGCGCGACTTTGCAACAAAGGAAATTCTATTTCAACATATGGAAGAAAATCTCACCTGTGAGAGTGGTGAAAGTTTTGAGCAGGTTGCCTAGAGAAGCTGTGACATCTCTGTTGAAGATTTTCAAAACCTGACTGGACAAAGCCCTGAGCAAACAAGTTTAACATTAAGGTTAACCCTGCTTCAAGCAGGAGGTTGGGCTAGAGAACTGCCCCCATCCTCCTCACACCGAGGTGTCTTTGAAGCTAAACCTTTCTATGTACAAACATGTCTCCCAGCTGTGAAGAGATGCACCACAAATCCAGCATCTCTTAACTTCTAGCCTGAAGGTGTAGATTCTCTCCCTTTACCTTGGGGTGGGGAGAGGGAAGGAGAAGCTGCTCTGTGTGGTTTTATTAGAAATACAGAGGGAGGGAGGTGATAGGGGAGGGAGGATGAGGAGCCAGAAAGACAGGAGGAAGATGGAACTGTAGGTGAGTATGTATGTGGGAATTTGTATAGGAAATGGACAATGTTACCTGGATCTGGGGAAACATCATTGTATGAGTACATGTGAATGAAAGCAGTCAGGTGTGTGGGGAACAGCAAGAGACCTATACCAAAGAAGATGGGCTCCCTTCCTTACCTGTTCGCAAGTATCGCATGGAGTTTACAGGAGTAGTTTTGGTTCAAATGTGACAAAGCTGACACCTCTCAGTAAACAGGGACTTGAAATACTAAGGTGAAAGGGACCTTAGAAATAGTAGAGGGATACAAATATCAGTTGCATCTCTGAGGTATGAAATGTCTTGGGATCTGTTCTCATTTGCTTATGTGCATTTTTAATGAAGTAGAATTTAATTTGATAGCCCATTAGAACTATATTGAAAGGGAACTGCTGGATGCCCCTTATCAAGTGTTTCTATGCTTCTCTCTCACAACAGGGTGACTTTTGCACTGTAATCACTTTTTGTAAAATAAACAAAGCAAGCTGCCTGTAATTGGAGAGTCTAGCGTTGCTAAACCCAGGATTTTTGTAAGACACCCTTGCAGTCCAAACTACCTTAACTTCCATTTATTGGCTTGTGTTTGTATGTGCCTGTGCTTCAGAGAATGTTTAACCCTTCATCCCCGTCCCCACTAATTTCATGCAAGAATCCATCATTTTAATAGAAACTTTATTCGTGCATGTGAAGAAGATTTTGCCTTTCATGTCAGTGACAGGGAGAGCAAAGAAGGGGAGAAGTTGTCAGATGACTGTGTTGGTAAAGGATGAACTGCTTGCAGAGCTTACTTCTGGACTGATGTTTTTCTTCTGTTCAGTGCCTTCCTCCTTTGCCACCCATTGCTAAGGTCAAATACAAAGAAGCTTGTGAGAACAACTTAAAGTAAAATTGCAGTACAGGGAAACATACAGAATATCTGAGCATTGGTAACAAATGTTCCCAGGTCAGAGAGCAAAGCTCTGTGTTACAATACTTTGAAAGACGCTTTTTGAAATTTAAGAACTTCAATCCTGTCTCCAATTCTCTTCCAAATCCTGTAGGATCCCACTACCATAAATAGCATCCTTACTGATGCATTCAGATATAGACTAGGCTTCCTCATACCTTGGTTTGATTTATCTAGGTGAGGGCTGCATTAACTTGGCAGGTTGATGAGGAAAACTTGTGCTGTTCTTTGCTTTGAGCTGGTAAGTGCAGGTAGATACCTCTGCTTTTGACCCAACAGATTTCCTTTAAAGGAAAGAAAGCTAAGCTGTTCTAAAAGGCCACAAGAAGTGGACTAATGATTCCTGTCTGTCAGCCTGATAACTCCATTCTCATGTTTCACTGTTTCCTCCCACTTCATCTGTTTTGTATCTTCAAATGTGAAGCTCTTGGTTTGGTCCTGAATTTGTGTTTGAAAAATATTTAATGAACTTCCACTGTGGTGCTGATGAAAGCATAACCTAAACTTCCACTGGCCTTTTTTCTGTCACTATGTGTTTCAGATTTCTGTCTCTTCTACCCACCCATATCTGTGCAAATTTATGGCATAGTTATTTCCACTAGTTCCCTAGTTTCAGCTTCCCACCAAGTAAAAAGCAACAAACAGGAGAAATGTTGCTTCAAGTACAATGCAGCCACTTCTCTTATTTATATTCCTTCATCTAGTAAATGTATGCTCGAGCTGAAATACTGCTGACTTCTCAGAAGTTATTTGTTATTTCATCTTTATTAGGAGGATTCTCACTTACAGATGGACTGGACAGTGGAGGTTGTACTGCCCCTGGGAGTTCCACCTCCATGGTATCTGGCCTCCTGGGACATCATGTGGGAGGCCTGGGTTCCACCAGAGATCCCGCTGCTGGTAAAGCCTGATGAATGGGTTGAGCCTCTGGCACCTAGAACAGTTACAAAGGAGATGTTACTGTGCTTTCCTGACTGGAAGGAACCTTATGGGATAATTATAAACTACTGTATTTTAAAAAAAATTCAAGGCTATCAAATGTATCAAAAGACAAGGAGACTGCTGATCACTTGACTTGTTCCATCAGTATACTGCTTTTTAGCTGCCACCCAGGGGAAAGGACATTTGCAGTGTTTTGTGGATGTTCCGAGAACACAAAGAAAATCTATGACTCTTGCACAGACTGTTTTTGATAAATTTGGATCTCCAAAACAGTTTCAGCACAGTTTGTCTCTGCTGAAATCAGAGTTTTCTGAGGAGCTGCCTGAGGTACAAATCCGTTTAGGAACTAAGGATTGTTGCAGACCTCACAACTTCCTGTTTCAGTTGACGGATATGTTCCTTTCACTTCACTTTGCATAGCATAAACCTATGCATAATAGATACCTGTAGAATTTAAACACAGCAAGCTGTGGTAGCCAGTGGCCGATTTATATGTATGTCTCCATCTCATTACAAATAAGCCCCAAGCAATGTATTCCATTGCAAACTCCTCTTCTCCTGGGAGAGCAGTAAAGCATTAGCAATGACAAATGTTAGTGATAATGCTTAAAGCATTTCTGGAGGATGCTCAAATATTTTGGTGATGAGCTTGTTATAACATCTTCTGTAAAGTGATACTGAACAATACTCATGCCCTGCTGCAGAATCAGCCGCTCCTTCGAGCGTGTTTGTTCTGCAGGGAGGAGGGGTTACAGTCTGAATGAAAAGGTTAAGAAGATGTGTTTAAAGAGTGAGAGATTTCAGTGAGCACCTGCAGAAATGAAATCAGGCCCTTTTAGCTCTCAATCAGGCAAAGAATGTGTGGCAAGCTCTCCTGCTGCAGGGAGCCAAAGCTCACACCTGCCTTGGCAGTGTTACAGAGCTAGCATTTTTCACATGGATAAAAGCTCTTTTGGAGTATCTTCTATAGGCATAGCTAAGGTTTCCTTGAGTCATGCAGATTTCTCTTCACCAAAAACAGTGGTTTTCATAAAAGTGCGTAGTTGATACAAACATGGAAAGAATAAAACTAGGCATTGTTAAATGTTTACTTTGCTTTTCTCTTTTCTGAAGATTCTCGGCACATGGAGGGATAGAAGTCTTCAGTCTTTTATTTTAGAAACTGCAACTTCATGGTCTCTATAGGGCATCACCGCTGAAGAGTTTGCCACTGGTTATGGGTGTGCTGAGTACTGCTGTACCACCCTTATCTGTAACAGAAGGCAAGATTGTGCAGCTGACTCTGCTCTAGTGTACGATTAGGTTAAGTAACTGGCATCTCCTGAGTACCAGGATCTCTGGTGCTAATGCAGCATGGTGCCTGAGAGCAGCTCTTCCTCCTTTTCACTCTCGGTCCTCCTCCTCTCCTAACTGTCTCACATATTCTTTCCCTTTGCTCCTACCATCCCTTAAGCTCTTTGCTATTGAATATTCAATAAACAGTAACCTAAATTCAATGATCAAATCATACAGAGTAAAAATTTAAAAATGCCTCACAGGAGTCACACGCAGTGTCTCTCTAAATGACTCTTGCATCACTTATTCCCTCACTATCTAGAGAGCCTCACATTATGAATAATATTGGCAGCAATGTAAATCATATCTTAAAAAAACCCCTTACTTCTTCTCAATCAAGCTTATCGCATTTGTTACTATTAAAAGGTGCCCCAAATCTGGACCCTGGTCAGCTCACCTGGCCAACCACCCTTTGTATGGCTGGAAGAGTCAGATTCAGCTCCATCCTTCAGTAGACTTCTAGCTGCTTACTACGAAAGGAGTAGACCAGCAGTTGACCAATATGGCAGAGAGCCGCATCTGTAACCAGCCTGCAGCCTGCTGCTCAACACACTCCTGACGCGTGGGAGATGCGGGTCCAAGACCCCTAAGGGTTTTGAAGCCTTCATCCAGGGTCAGCCTGCTAACTACTGTGCTGTTGGGTAAAGCAGGATTACATGGGGCACTCTTTTCTGTGGGGTTATGCCTGCTTGGAGGATGCCTGCTGAATCAGGTCACACAGGCAGGACTGGCAGGGAGAATACCCTGTGCATGAGTCCCATGGGATCTGGGGTTAAACAAGTGCCAAGCTGCTTAGAGACGTCAGGTCAGGGATTGCTCTGTCCATGCAATGGAAAAGCAAGCACCTGCAGGGTTAGCTCATGTGAAAGCCAGCTATGCCTAATTTTAGTACTTAGATACGTGCTGTCAAGGATGTGTATATATTCCCTTCATGAATTCAGCTCTTGGACTGCAGCTAATTTCCCTCTGCTATAGCGTTTGCATAAGGTTTTATGGGTTCTCCCTGTATGGATGTGTGGGAGTAAAGAGCAAGGGAAATTTGATCATTTATATGAAATGTAGGTACACAGATCATGTTCTTGCATAAGTGTATCATTGCTTATTGCTACCATGACTTTCCATATTATTGATGATTCCTAGCAGAATGGAGAGATAGCACAAACTTCAAATAAACGCTGTCCTGAATCTAATGAATACCACGTATGTATGTGTACATTCATGCATATGTACATACACAGAAAACACCTTTAATAGCATCCCACTCATAGCATGCAGTTAAGTATAGGAATCTTTTGTCTTCAATGCAATACAGGAATGTAGGAGAGAAGAGATTACTTGGCAAACCTACTTTGAAGGAAAAAAAATTGTTTGGCCCTATGCACTAAACCACAAAACCACACACCCACAAAATTGCTCATACCCATTTCTTGAAGAGTAGCGGTAGGGCCTCCAGAATGCACTCCTCCCCCAGACGCTCTTGCTTCCTGGGACATCATTGAGGAAGCAAGCGATCCTCCTCTGATTCCAGACGAAGTGAAACCAGCATTGTGGACATTTTGGTCAGACATTTCTCTTTCTGATGGTGTGGAATCCACTGAAGCATTACGAGGCTCAGCCAATCTTTTTATACACTGTCTAGCTAACAGCAAAGAAATGAAACTGCTACCACAGCCAGACAGAAACTAAACCAAAACTTATCCTGATCCAGGAAATGAAACTGAACTTTATGAACAAGCCTTTTTATTGCTGTTGTCAGGGTGAAGTTTAGGCAAACCAACTAATTCCCTCATGATACTAAAATGAATTAGTAGCATATGCGTCATTGATAGGCAGCTGATGTGGCTGAGAACTTTGCTTCTTCATTCTTTTGCATTGCACTCTATTGTACTGAATTGCACCTCTAGAAGATAGCCCCTCATTTGAAGAATTAATACAACTCTGAGTAAAGACAATAGACAAAAAAGGCAGCAAAGTGGTGGTCATGCAGAAACTCCAACTTGAGTTGGTTATAGCGCCCAGAGTTCAGCTGTGGTACAGCTACCTCCAAAAAAACTGGTTCACAGAGAGCTGGAAATCAGAACTCAATTAACAATGGATGCTTGAAATTAATTTCTTCATGGAAGGAACTGTTAGGGGACCTTGCATCATATGAGCAGATTGACACAGATGTTTTGTTCTTCCTTATGCAAATCCTGCTAAAGCAGAGCCTCCATCTTTAATGAACAGGCCTTTGCAAGTGGCACACACTCCTTTATCACAGTTTTTCTTAGCCAATAGTTTAAATAAGACTGTTTAAAAATCCATGGGTCTCCTCCCTTAGGTAAAGAGGAATATCTGGTCACAATACCACAGGGGTGGCTTTCAAAGTGGAAGTATACAGAATAAAAATATAGCATTTTCACAGTTGCATAATACCCATATCTTGTACATGGTGGGTTATAGAACAAAGGATACAAAGTCCATTCCTCTCTTCTTATATGTGCTATTTATCTGAGCAGTGGGATATCTGGCCCATGTACCCCTGAGCAGCACTGCTCTTTTAACTCTTTTCTTTCATTCAATTTTTCTTTAATTCATATGTGTTAGTTTTCTTTAATTCTAATGTTTGTTATTTTTATTTTCTGCTCTGCTTGCATTAGGGCTTCTGTAATTATGATGCATCTTTATCCCCATAATTTCTCAAGTCTCTCATTTATAATTTTGAATTACTTAATGTTATAAAATATCTGAAGTTGCAGCTTAAATGCAAGTAAAATTCCATGTAAGAATAGAACAATTAATGCATAGGCCCTCTTCAAAGTGACAATAAAACCAAAAATGTCACTTTCTTTGTACATATTGCTACAGATCCTTCCTTCAAAACTGTTAAAATCTTTTGGTGCTTTGTTAATATCATTTATTTAATATTCCAAACAGCCCATCAGGAAATGATGATAAAGTCTGGCAAAGCCATGGGGAATGAAGGCTTCACGAAGTTGCAGAGACTCTATATGTGATGACCTTTTATTCAGTCCTAAAACACAATTCATAATGGATACACATAAAGTTGTTCAACTAAAAATAGTTAAAATTAGATAAAACTTTTATTGCAAGCAAAGTGCCTCAAGGCAATTCATGATCGGCAGAGACATCAGTGAATAAGCAGGGAAAGGAGGAAATAATAGTAGGACTCTTGGTTCAACCTGCCTATCATCTCTGGGTCTGCTGTGCTCACCTTGCTTGGGGTGGTGGGAGAGAACCTCACTGTACCCTGGCAACATGTGACATGACTAACATCACAGCCTCCAGTTTAAAAAGACCCAGTGTGACTGCTGAAGTGGGATTGGGAACCAGAACTCAGTCCCTGAGTCTGCAGCTTCCAGAGGTCCTCTCCCTCCACCGATTAATCCAGAAAGACATGCTTCTCCTCTCACCTGCCAGCTTTGTGTGAGACGTTTTCCCAAATGGTCCCCTACCTTTTTTTGTTTCGTTTTACTGGTATTTCTGGTTAGAAAGTGTAACTTCCAAGATGTTAAGCAAGTGTAGTTGATGTCCAGCTGAGTTCGCAGGGAGCCTGGCACAGAAGCACTAAGGCAGCTGTAACTCTTTGTGGACTGTTTGCCAAAAATCCAAGCAGTGATAATTTAAGAGCCAAACTGATGCAACTTCTAGTTAAAGTATGGAAGGAAAGAGAAAATAACTAATTTGTATCACCAACCCTGACATTATAACAGTAAATTGGATCTGGGAGAGTATCTGAGTAATTTCCCAGCTCCAGAAGCTAAAATCTGAGGAGAGGAGATGGGTGGTGTGAGCTGACCTGAAAAACATCCAGTGGCACTTCTAAGCCTCAGAGAACAGAGAGTCAAAGCCATGAATACCAAGAGCACGACTGCCTTTATTTTCAGTGTCACTACAATTTCAGTAGCCTTAGGTGCTGAAGCATTTATACATGAAGCTAACATGGTCTGATGTTTAACTCTCTGAGTTTCAGGTTCAAATGAAATCCTTAAGTGTCAAAAACTGTCTAGACTGTGTGCTTTTTGAAAGGAACTGGAAAACCAGAGGCTTGATTGGAGGTACTCTGAAAATTTGAGCCATGGACATCCTTCCCTTCTTCAGTTAAAAAAAAAAAAAAGCAAAAAAGTGTGCTAAGCTGAGAAAACCAAAGAAACCAGCACAACCAGATGTACATGCAACTCTTCTATATTTTGCTCGGAATTGACCTGACTCATTTGTGTCTGTGGATATAAACTGCTGTGTCTCTTCGATACATTTTCCTTGAAGTCCTCGCTAGTGTGCCACTTAGAGATATTTTCCTCATGGTGAAGCTGGGCAACTGATCACAGACATTAATCTCTGCGTAGCCTGCTTTTGGTAGTCACCTTTTTCATTCCAATAACATGTTCATTGAAGTCACTTTTTCATAAACATTTTCCCATAAACCTCTGTTTCAAAAGAGATTATTCAAAGCTTTTAAACAATTACTCTTTTGAAGGGTCTAATTGACGGAAATAAACCTGTAGAGAATCTGACTGAACCAAAGATCTTCAGCATCCAAGATTATCTATCTGTCACCCTGTGACCTATTTCCTTCACACTACTTTTTAATTTTTGTAGCAATTATAGTGTATATGGATAATACCTATTAGCATATTTATGGTCATTGCTTCATATTTATTGTCTGCACAACTCATTAATCTTCATCTAGTGTGTGAGGCTGACAGCTCAATCTATTTTGCAATCTCTGGGCAGCAGCCATATCCAAAAAGCTTTTGTTTCCCTGTAAATAAACTGTGTTCAGGACCAGAGGACAATGGTACATCATGCAGTGATTGACACAAGCCATGGCTGCTAATCAAAAGTAGATTTTATTACCAGCTGAGTCAAGTGCATTATGGGGCCATTGTTCTAGTGCTGTCAGGGCAAGAGCATACGTAGTCAGTCACCTTCTCAAGATGGGTTGATTGTTCTGCAAGATTAGACAGAGTTGCCTTATTATCCATCCCAGACAACAAGGCATCTCACCCAAACAGACGCCTTTACAGAAACTGCCTGTACATTGAATTGATTTGAATTGCTAATGCATAATCTGTCCGGCACAGATGTGCAATGAATATTTGGATGTTGTTTTGCATGTCAGTTGAGAAGGCTGAATGATGAGGTGATGATCATTCAGTGATGGGTACTGGACATTTGCCAACAATTGAGTTTGAGCACTTTCCCTGACAGTAATCAGATCAGCTTCCAAAACGTCTTTTCTTCAATTCACTGACAATTTATGTTAGAAGATAATGCAACTCTCTCACAGTTAACACAGTTGGCAGCAATTTGCATTTTTTTCATATAATTAAATTTTTCATTTCACCCAGGAAGAAATACATACAAGCCGCATATAACTGATATACATATTCCAAGACATTTCCAAAGTAATTCCACTTGACTTATCCATATAGATAGTCAAAAATGTTGAAACTCTGTACAATACAGGCGGCACTAGTTTTATTAGTTATAAAGCTACATTTGCTGTGAAAAATTAGGAACCTTGTTATCAAGCTGTATTAGGTAAGGTCTCCAAAAAAAGCAATTAACATAATAAGCATTTAATATGGTCATGCTTAGAGCAGGTCAGCAAACACAATGTTCTGATTTAAAAATTTTCAGTCTCTGTCAAGATTGACATAAAATAGGAACAGAAATGAACCTAACAAGACCAATATTATGACATCAAGGGACTGATATGAGCTCACACAGTGACATCACATGATTCATGTGAATGTGAAAGAGGTCTTTACATAGTCACAATCATAGAATCATACAAAAATTTAGGTTGGAAGGAAGCTCTAGAGATCATCCGGTCCAGCCAGCGAGTTGCCCTGTTACTTGCTCAGAGACACACTTGGTTGAGTTCTAAGTATCTTCAAGGATGGAGATTCCACATCCTCTCTGGGCAACTTGCTCCAGTATTTGACCACTCTTATAGTGATTTTTTTTTCCCTGTATATCTAGTCAGAATTCTGCAACTTATGTCTGTTGTCTGTTGTCCTTTCTCTGTTCACCTCTGAGGAGATTCTCCATCTTCTTTATATCCCTCATTATTTCAGATCTAAAAAGCACAGTTAAAACCCCACCTTTAGGACATAAGTGGCTAAAGAGCTACTGATAGCTTAGAAAATCAGGGGACACTTCTGATACCTAAAAAAAATTTACCTTCTAACTTTATTTAGGTATGTGTCTAGTGTATTTCCAATCATACAGCGAAACACTTTCTCTCAGAAATAAATAATAATGCTCCTCAAGAACTTCCAGAGCTCTTTTTAGAATATACATTAATTTATGCAGATTTGTTATCTGTCTTTCTAAGGTAAAGATGAGTACTCATAGGTGTGTGGTAGAGGGAAGAATCACTTCCTTTAGCTTGCCGGTCTTCCTACTAGTGAAATTTACTATAGCTAGGAAAAGAGTGGGAAGTGATTGAGCCCGAAGTTTTACAACCAAGATCAGAAAGGAGTTTACAGGTAAGTCTGATTTTTCCATATGTCAGCCTTGTTCAGCGACAGGCTAAGTGGGTCTCATTTGGATTTTTATTATCATTTTCATCTGTCAAATGCAAGACATCATTATCCCTGCATTACAGATGAAACAAATCACAAAGTTGCACTGGTGGCTTTTCGGGGGAAGAAAATTCCAATTTTGGATGCTTTAATCTTGTGTGCTATTAAAAAGTGAACTATGGACATGTGTAACATCTGTACGCACTGCATGCTCATAATATCAGCTGAAATTCCATGGGTTTTCCAGCCAGAAATCCAGAAACAAAACTTTTGAATAAGTGGCTTGAGAAGACTAAGTTTAGATATCAAATGGAGTTAGATGGCAAAATCTTACCAGATGTCTGCTTCACACATCTGAATTCCAGCCTGTACTCCTCAGAGCTCCCCCCGGCTGGATCCTACCCCACCAGAAGCACCTCTGCTTCTGACCTTAATATTACGTTGGTGAGCATAGTCAGTCTTGACATTGTACTTTATGCCAGGACTTTGCTCCATAATCCAAACATATCACATGAGGCCCTGCTCAAAACAGACTCTGCAAAAGAGGGAGCAGTTCTGCCTTGAATGCTCAAGCTCAGAGGATTCACCCAGATCAGGACTCAGCCCTTTGAGAGGAGCACCACAGGAACTGGGAGTAGAAGCACCACTCAGCCATGGAGTCATGTTCCCATTTGTTCTCTGTCTCCAAGGAATCATAGAATCATAGAACCATTAAGGTTGGAAAAGACCTCTAAGATCATCAAGTCCAACCATCAACTAACACCACCATGACTCCTAAACTAGGCCCTGGAGTGCCACCTCTATACCTTTTTTGAACGCCTCCAGGGTTGACGACTCCACCACCTCTCTGGGCAGCCTGTTCCAATGCCTAACCACTCTTTCGGTAAAGAAATTCTTCTTGATGTCCAATCTAAACCTCCCCTGACACAACTTGAGGCCATTTCCTCTCGTCCTATCGCTAGTTACTTGGGAGAAGAGTCCAAAGCCTGCTTCACTACAACCTCCTTTCAGGTAGTTGTAGAGAATGATAAGGTCTCCCCTCAGCCTCCTCTTCTCCAAACTAAACAACCCCAGTTCTCTCAGCCGCTCCT
>WAAD01012256.1:179091-200528 GCA_013389945.1 Fregata magnificens | reverse complement strand
TGCTGAGGGTGCACTCAATCCCCTCATCCAGATCATTGATGAAGACATTAAACAAAACCGGCCCCAGAACTGAGCCCTGGGGAACATCGCTCGTGACCAGCCGCCAACTGGATTTCACTCCATTCACCACCACTCTCTGGGCTTGGCCATCCAGCCAGTTTTTTACCCAGCGAAGAGTATGCCCGTCCAAGCCATGAGCTGCCAGCTTCTCCAGGAGAATGCCATGGGAGACCGTGTCAAAGGCCTTCCTAAAGTCCAGGCAGACAACATCCACAGGCTTGCCCTCATCCACTAGGCGGGTCACCTGGTCATAGAAGGAGATCAGGTTGGTCAGGCAGGACCTGCCTTTCATGAAGCCATGCTGGCTGGGCCTGATCCCCTGGTTGTCCTGCACCTGCCTGGTAAGCTCACTCAAGATGAGCTGCTCCATGATCTTCCCCAGCACCGAGGTCAGGCTGACTGGCCTGTAGTTCCCTGGATCCTCCTACCGGCCCTTCTTGTAGATGGGTGTCAATTGGCAAGCCTCCAGTCATCTGGGACCTCCCCCGCTGACCAGGACTGCTGATAAATTTTTCATTAGTTTCAGAAGTTTTCATTATTTCATTGGGCTTCCCGCCGATCCTTTCATTTCCCATCCTGAGCTATCACATGCTTTTGAGACACTGAAATGAAAGCCTGGGCATCATTCTCAAGGCTGTTAGCTTCTGTTGCAAGGAGAGTGGTACTTGAAAGATGTCATGGAATAGCCAGTACTTAGTGTTCTTAGTGAAGTAATTTTTTATTCCAAAGATATTTAACACAAGCCATTATTCCTGCATTGAAGGATCCTTTCCTTAGGGCTGAAAGTCTTATTTTCCAAAGATGGAAAGTTACTTCAGCTGACAAATAAATGTCAGCAGCGTAGTCTTTTATTTTTTGAGCCTGAAAACGGATGTAAAGATAAAGAAGAATTGTTCCCTTATATATTATTCTGTTAAAGAAACACATAGATAGGTGGTAAAACTGTGTCATCTGCTGAGTAAAAGTTCCATTTGATCTTGAGATTGAAGTCTTCCCATGTACGGTTATATTAACAAAACCTCAGAATACAGGAATACAGACTATTCCAGACTATAGGAAGGAAAAGAGTATTAATCGGTTCATGTGGTCTTCAAGATGTATAGACGTGAGGGAAAACTGTAAGTCTTTCTGGAACCTAGGAAGTAGATTCATGAAGGCAACAGACCAAGTGTATAAGCCACTAATTGGTTGTAATTCTCTCTTATGAGAATATAAGGTGCTTTTTTCCTGAAAGAAATGTGGTGAAAACAAAAATAAAAGGTGAAGAAATGGAATTAATGATCAAAGTGCTGTTTTTAACAACACTGAGTTCCCACTGCTATTCAAATGTAATCACAATTGCTGGCTTAATAAAGCCATTTCAAAATGCACCATCTACAAACTTAAGTAATCATATATAAGCATAGGAACCTTTTCTAGTTCATGGGCACCACATGGACAAGCCCTTGGCACAGTATGTGCTCCAGGGTAAGTGCTGAGCAATTCGTAATGGCTCAGGTCCCTCGGGGCAGCTGCTCCCTGAGCCAGGGAACCTGATCCAGCAGATGCTCCTAGGGCAGGCCTGGTGGGTCCAGTTCCACATAGAAGCAGCTGGCAGGAAAGGAGGCTGTGATCCCTCCCATCTACAGCCTGAGTTAGAGGACATGAGTTCACTTGTGGTCTCTGCTGTGTGGGTTGTCAGCTCTCTTCCTCATCTCCCATACTGCAGCTTCTGTGTCCAAGGAGTGCACTCTAATCGTGTGTGTCTGTGATCAGCGTTGCAGGGTCCAAGGGACCGCAACAAGGTCCTGTTTTCAGAAATGAAAGGGCAAGTCTTGTCAGAGGATGAAAGCTGAGCACAAAGAGCTTAAAACATACGGATCTCTCTTTGCCTGCAAGTTGAAGGTAATATTCGTATTCCCAGGACATTTCTGAGGCCACATATATTGTGCTACACAAATATTATGGTAATAAGCATAGTATAAACATTTAATGTAGATAAAGAGGTTTCAAATGCTAATACAAGTGAGTATCTATGAAAGCATAAGCGGTGGAAGTGCCTTTGTGAGCACTTTGAAAAGCTGTTAATGACGAAGTGGCTATCTGTTACATGGGCAAGGGATCTGAAGACCAGATGGCCTGATCTGCTTCTCAGATCCAGCTGCAAGATGTGTGGATAGGTTTCAGGCCATGCTTATGAAGGACTGGGAGGTTTCCTTGGAAGAGCAGTAAGAGTGGCTGGTGCTTTCACTCTTCTAGGCCCTGACAGCCTGTTTCAATGAGGATAAACCTCTTATTTTATGTTTCTTGGTAAGGTTTTGCATCTGAAGGATGTTTGGATTTGGTATTAGTCTTTTCTGTTTTGAGAATGAAGGCTACATCTTTATATGACTTACAGTTATGCTGGAGATTGAGTGCCATCTGATTGAAGGTGGCAAGTCTGCTTACTGCCGTTGTTACAAATAAATGTAATACAGCATCTGAGATATTGTAAACGGTAGACGATTATAGCAGCATGAGTAAGGATGACATACAGTGAGAAAAGCACACAGTGAAAACCCTCCCTGGAAAGTTCATGGAGCATGTCCTCTTGGTATCCATACCTGAGCATGTGAAGGATGAGAAAGCAATCAGCAATACTCAACACGGATTTGCCAAGAGCACATTGTGCGTGGCCAACCTGACTGCCCTCTGTGTCAAAATGTCTGGTATCCCAAGTGCTGTGGAGGCTTTCATAACAGAAAGAAAATAAAATTTCTCAGAAAAAGCTGTTTGTAAAGAAGTTTGCAACTGTAAACAAAAGAAGCAACTTCCTCATCTCTACACTGTTTAGGGAAACATGTCTGCCCATGAAGACTGGACATTGATAGATGCCTTGAAGCAATAGTGCCTTCAGCAATTAGGTAACTTTCCTCAAAACAGAGGTGGCTGTAAACTTCTGAACATCACCCATTTATGACAACAGAATGCAAGCCTTATGAAAAGGTTCATCAGGCAGATCTGAATCCTTGTGGCTAGTTCTTAAATGGGAAAGAAAGTGCTTCTCTATTTATAATGCTAAAGCTGCTGGGCAAGACACAGCGGAAGACTTAAATTAAATGTCAACTCATGAGGTACTAACAATAAATAATGGAGAGATTTCTGTTGCCTTTGGTGGCTACAGATAAGCCACTGGATAAACTATTTACTGGAGGTAGGTTGCACAGTCCTAGATGGATCATTCTGCCCTAGATGGATCATCTACGTGTTTTGTTAATTGGATGAGAGAGCAGACTGGTGTGAGCCTGTGCTGCCCACATCTCAGGGCCTTTATGGTCCCAGGCCCTGTCTGTACTGTAAAGTAGCTGGGAACATATCAAAGCTTCAAGAGCAATCCTCTCTAGTGTACTAGCCTTCCCTACTTGCCTGCATCATGTGCAAGCTGTGGTGGCGGCAGCACGCTTTGCAGATGGATGTGCTTTTTGCAGGATGTCTAGTAGGGAGGGATGCAGACCCATGATCCAGCAGGGCATTAGCAGACAGAGAGCGGACATGAGATGACTTAGAGACAGTGCCCATGATGTCTTCCTGTGGGAACTAACTGCTATTCTGTCCCTTGGGGGACACTGACACTTTCAATATTTGGCTACCCTTCTGCATCATGGCACTGAGGCTGCCTGACCCCCTGGGATGTGTAGCCACAGTCAGAGGGTGTTCAGGGGTCTCAGTGAGGCCCTGAACTCCTGCCTGGCAGAACTTAAGACTTATCTTCAGCTTGTTTACTGCAACGACAAGCTAAATGCCAACAAGCCTTACAACATCCTTACATGTGCAAACTGTTGTGCCCTCTGTAGTTTCTGCAAAGCCTTGGGGAAACTCTTTCACCAGATATGGGGGTAACATGACTACCATTTTTCAGGGTGCTGCACATGTGCAGATGGCACCAGTGTGTGAAAAAGCATTACTCTGGGGTTTATAGAGCTGTGGATTCCTTCATCAGGTCTCTCAAATGCTTTCCGTCCTTTGCCACCACACCTTATCGAGAGAGTTCCAGGAGGAAATCCATGCAGGAACAAAGGGAGGTTCATTAGCAAAAGTGTTCCTGAACTTTCTGTCCAGTTTGCCATTTGTGCACATCTCCTGAGCCTGCTCTGACAGAGCAAATGGACAGGCTCACCCCATCTCATTCTATTGTCCTGAGATGCTCCACTCCTTGGCAAGTCTGATAATCCATGCTGGAGCCTGTCCTGAGGAAGGCAGTGCCTGGTTTGGGCTAGCTTTCAGAGCATGGTTAGACATGTGGAAAAACCTTTCTTGGAAAAGGGTGTCTGAGCAGAAGGCAACTTTCACCTTCACACGAGGAGCAGGGCATGGACAGAGGAAAAGGCACAACATGGATACTTGTGTAACACTTGTTACTTCCCAAGACTGCAGTCCTTCCAGGTCGTGGTGGTTCTGCTTTCTACGACTGTTTCCCCACCGCTTCAGTCACACTCAGTTTGCAGACCTAGTGCCTGTCATAGCATCTGGGCTGAGTGGTGGGGATGAGAGCTGTCAGGAGACACTACCCATGGCTGCAGTTGCAGGCACAGTGAGTGGCTATGAGGAAACCACTCTGTGGTGTGGCTTGTCTCTATGCAGCAGCATCAGGTAGACACTATGCTGGAAAAAAATAGGCTGTAGGATCTGATTAGTTGCAAAGGGTCACTATGTCCCCGGTGTATGCTTATTACATGACTGCAAGGGGGAAGAAGCTGTTGGAAATTTCCCCTTGTTTGCACCTGGACACCATGATCTAGTGATACCTAAACCTATTTGTTTCTTACCAGTATCTGTCCTTTGTGTCCAGGTCCACACTTGTTGGTCTGTTCCATTAAGACACTGCTGTATGATGAGAGCATTGGAAAAAGGGAATGAGAGATGTTCTGGCCTGTGAAGAAAATCATTCCTTGGTCTCCTGGTCAACACAAGGGGTTGCTTGTTGGGCCCAAGAATCTGCACAGAAACCCCAATCCTGATGGCAGAGCATCCAGTAACTCTTTATTCCCCCAGTAGAGTGATATTTAGAAAGGTGTCCCACCCCACTGGGAAAGCCATGAAAAGTTCAGTTTAAATATCAGCAGCTATTCGAAGTGAAAGCATGAATTGGACATGCTTATAGAGTGCCAATGAAGCTGCCGAGAGGAGTTAGTGCCATGGGAAAAAGCAGGATAAATGTGTAATATTTGCTGGCTCTTCTTTGGTACAGAGGGATAGGACTTGAAATCTTATTTGTTCAGCAAGATTTTGACACTTGTCAGTTCCTGCCATGGTTATGTCACAACTCGTGTGAAAGTGAGTTTCATCAGCTTAAATGAGATGTCATCTGAAAGTCTATGGATAACTTTCTGGCTGTAGGCCCACCTCCATCCATTTCTCCTGCTCTTTCCCTCTTTAGGGGCTGGAATATTCTTTCAATTAGCAAAGGGAATCTGTTACTGGGAGAATGCAAACAATATTGCAAAGGGGAAAAACTATTTTTATCTTCTCTGTCCCTGTCCACCAAGACCAGCACCAAGCACAGTCTAATGGGCAATTTGAATATTTGGGTAAGGTGAGAGTTTCAAATCTGAATTTAGTTATATTGCTCAGCTTGTAAAGGCCAGGCGTGAGCGTGGCATAGCCTGTCATTTTGCAAGCATCTTAGCAATCAGTTGCTTGGCCTTTTGCGCATTAATTCTTAACAGCACCGTTCTAGGGTGAACTTGGAGCCTAGAACTACAGTGGTGGAGGAAACATGTAGAGCCCTATGAAAAGGAAACACTTGTCTTGAAACCCACTGTGGGAGTCTATTGACATAAGTAGATCCTGCCTGAGTTTTGTCTGTTTAATGCTCTTAAAGTTTTTTTTAACTCACTGAAACTACAGCCTTTGTTATTTGTTCTAATCAACTTTCTATTGCCATTGTAAATGACCTTGCTCTTTGCCTGGGTGAGAGAATCTGATATAAAAGGGTTCTAAAGAAGGAAGGTGAAAACTAGAAGTCCTGCAGGCAAGAGAAAGGAGATTTGAATTAACTTGTAGAAGGAGTTGATCTTCTTGCCTGTTTATCATCTGCTTATTATCCAGAGGAGTTTCCATCTAAGCAGCTGCAATATCGCAGTGACTGTGTACTGCTATATGAGCACCAGGGAGCTTTTTTTCCACATTCATACCATGGTCATTGGAAGAAGTCTCACAGATCCCAGTGTGTTGCAGATTCAATCTTTCTTTCACTCTTCTATATGGATTTCACATGCTCCTAAGAGAATAGCATCTCTGTGCCACGTACAATTACAAGAAGCATTAATCACAACAGGCAGCAACTTCTGCTCCTTTCTTCTTGCACATGGTGACCATGCAGGCCATTCTAGGATGAAACTGTCTGAGATGACGAGAACAGCTTCCTGAGTATTTTGTAATAAGAAGGTGTATCATAATAATAAAGAGATAAAGAGATAGAGGAAATGAAACCTGATAAAACCAAACAGTAAGTGTATTGTGGGGGGCAGGAAGGAGAGGGAGAGCGAGAGAGAGCAAACACAGGCTATCGGTGCCAATATAACCACTGCTTATCACAGTGTGACTCTGGACTTGAGCTGTGGCTGCTCGCAACATGATACAGCTTGTTTTCAGTGTGTTTCTTCCTCTCCTCTGGGCCACTCTTCAACAGGCACAAAGCACTTACAATATTGCTTGCACATAAAAATGATTTCATGGTTGGCAACCCAAGGTGATGTTATATCAGGTTCTAGACTAAGATATGAAGAATATTACTGTATCCAGCTGAGTTCATAAGAAGGTCTTATATTAAATATTTTCTTAAATCAGAATATATTTATCCACTTGGAATGTAGGTGAAGAGGCTGCGCCTTCCTCCAGTGCGTTAAAAGAAATCAAATGTATGTGTACACATGTATATAAATTCTGATTCCTATTACTGTGAAGAAAATTATATGTAAATTATCCTACTCACTGCTGTTACTCCAAGTTTGTTCTTTAAGAAATGCATGTACTTAGGGCCTATTTTATATCCGATTGAGAAAAATGCCCTTCAGGACACTGGTTCAAGGAAGAAGCTACCTACTCTGGAGAAAAGCACATTTCTTGCTGAAAATCCTGCTGTTATTACGATCTCCTGTGGAAGTCTTGGTTTCTCCTGAGTCTCAGTTTGAAGAAAATCCTGGCACAGAGTGTTTTATCTCAGGCCATTCCATATCTTTCCAATCCTTTTTATTAACCATTTATTTTAATACTTTTTGTGATCACTTTGTGCTCAGTGGATCTGCTTCTTCAAAATGGATCTTTCTTCTTTGAAATTTGCTGCTCTTCTGTGTCTGGTGGTCAGACACACCCTGAGTCCTCAGGGGCCATCCTGAGTGGTCTCAGGATTCACTTTCTCTTGTCTTTTTATAAGGATTAGCAGAACAATGAATCATCATGAACGCATCAATAGGAGTGTGGCCAGCAGGTCGAGGGAGGTTATCCTCCCCCTTTACTCCGCCCTAGTGAGGCCACATCTGGAGTACTGTGTCCAGTTCTGTGCTCCCCAGTTCAAGAAGGACAGGGAACTGCTGGAGCAAGTCCAGCGGAGAGCCACAAAGAGGATCAGGGGACTGGAGCACCTCTCTTGTGAGGGAAGGCTGAGAGACCTGGGTTTGTTCAGCCTGGAGGAGAGAAGACTGAGGGGGGATCTTGTTACTGTTTATAAATATCTAAAGGGTGGCTGTCAAGAGGATGCGGCCAGACTCTTTTCAGTGGTGCCCAAGGACAGGACAAGGGGCAATGGGCACAAACTGGAACACAGCAAGTTCCACCTGAACATGAGGAAAAACTTCATTACTGTGAGGGTGACAGAGCATTGGAACAGGCTGCCCAGAGAGGTTGTGGAGTCTCCTTCTCTGGAAATATTCAAAACCCGCCTGGATGCGGTCCTGTGCACCCTGCTCTAGGTGTGCCTGCTCAAGCAAGGGGGTTGGACAAGATGATCTCCAGAGGTCCCTTCCAACCCTGACCATTCTGTGATTCTGTGATTTCTTGGTAACTGCAGGATCTGGGCATACGAAAGAGTCTCCTTCACTCAACTACAGAATTTTGCTTTAAGTTACTTTTGGGGACAATATTCATGCTTGGTACCCAATAAAAATCAAGGAATCTTCTACAAATCTAGGTACCAGCTTCTTCACACCTTAAAGGAAGGAATGTCAATGCTTAACCATTCCTATCACATAGGTGCATGTTCTCCAATCCTTCTGGATTGCCGTCTATCAATCTTTTAAAAACCTGCCTCTACAATCCTTGTTGAGATGCTTTGTTTGAGATGACCACAGTTTAAATTTTTCAGGTTATATTTCAGGGAGCCTGTTCACCTGCATGAGTCAGAGTTTGTTTTGCCTAATTTTAGTTAAACTGGTACATAGTCAAAATCGCTTTCCCTTGTCAAATATAGAACTCTGTTAGAGCTGTAGGGTTAGACTACCATGTTAGATTAATGGCAAGTGCCCTTACTCACTGCAGATAATATTTTACATTTAATTCTAATTAATATCTGCTTCAGCCTCCAGAAATGTAGTCTCACTAATAACCCCATAACCCCCAAGTTCTAGGAACTGACTTCCCTTTGACAATATATAGGCAGAAGGAAAACTTATGTGAACATTTTTATCACTATGGGGGACAACCTGGACTGGGCATCTCTCACTCAAAAGATCAGATCTCCACAGTGGGTTTGTATATATACAAAGTATTTTGAGACTTGAGCATCCTAGGTTATTTATGAACTATAGCAGGAACGCAAGCCAGGGAATTTTACCCTGTCACCTATCATGAACTTTCATATAGCTTTAGTGATCAAAAATTCATAGATGATGTTTTGCAATACTATTCACTTTATTCACAGTAAGTCACAGCTTAATTTAAAAGTGCCAATTTCTTGTCTTGGATTCACGCTGAAGTGTTAGAATACTTCTATGCAGAAAATTAGATGCTGCTGAAATAGGTGACAAAGCATCCTCTCCTTTAAGTATTATTAAAGCAGACACTAGCAGACACTGGATGAATTAAACATCCCCTCTCAGCAGAATTCTCTCAATGTATTGCTGTTTATGATGATGCATAGATTTTTCCTGGGACAGGAACAGTTTCAGGAAGGGAGTTGCCTATTTTCATGTCCTTTAAGCACTGCATGTGCTCTTTGGGTGCCTTCTTGATCCATTTTTCCATGGTTTGGGATACTCAGGGATAGACAGGTTCTGCCTAAGAACAGAAGAGGTCCGAATACAGATCAGAGATCAGATTGGATTTATATTCTGTTTTCAGCAGTGCCTGAAAGCAGATGCTTATGTCTAGTATTATTTGTGTGTTATCTAATATAGTTTCCAGCTCCTAATCACCAGTTATTGATGGACTTTCTAAGCAATGGCTGTATTTGGACCATCATTTTTTAACTCGACCTATCTGCCTAACCCTTTTTCTAATATATTTTTGGCTTCTAGTGTTATTTTAGCACTAAGAAAATGAGTCCCCACAATGTAACTGTGCTGTGAGGAAAAAGACTTTATGTTTTTGGTTTTACCCTGCAGTAAGCCTGTAGAACCTGCAGTCTAGTGCTAACGTTAAACCAGTGTCATTATGCAGAGGAGAAAGCAGCATAATCAACAGAACCAGAAAAAATATGTATGTAAAAAATATGTCGCTCTCTACAACTACCTGAAAGGAGGTTGTAGTGAAGCAGGCCTTGGACTCTTCTCCCAAGAAACTAGTGATAGGACGAGAGGAAATGACCTCAAGTTGCGTCAGGGGAGGTTTAGACTGGACATCAGGAAGAATTTCTTTACCGAAAGAGTGGTTAGGCATTGGAACAGGCTCCCCAGAGAGGTGGTGGAGTCGTCAACCCTGGAGGCGTTCAAAAAAGGTGTAGACATGGCACTCCAGGGCCTAGTTTAGGAGTCATGGTGGTGTTAGTTGATTGTTGGACTTGATGATCTTAGAGGTCTTTTCCGACCTTAATGGTTCTATGATTCTATGATTCTATGATTTTCCTATTTAGTGTTTCTTTTTTTTTGCTGCTAGTCTTCCAGACTCTCCAGATTTCTGTGTGTGATGGCTCTACTTTCCAGCATATATATCTCTCCTGGTGTCAGCCATATATATCAGCCTGGTGTCATGTGCAAACTTGGTTGATGGCGCTTTCAATACCATCATCCAGATTGTTCACAAAGATGTTGAATACTCTTGGATGCAAAGTGACTTCTGAGGTACTCCACTCGTACTGTCTGGCCAGAATCCAACCTCCTGCTCTAAGCAGGGTCAGCTATGAGATCAGATCGGGCTGCTCAAGACTTTATTCGGTCAGGTGATGGAAACCTCCAAAGACAGAGACTGTGCTACCTGTCTGGGCAGCCAGTTTCATGGCTTGTCTGTTCTCATGGTGACCAGAAGTTTTTCCTTATATCCAACTGGAATCTTTCTTGATTTGATATATGCCCTTTATCTCTTGTCATCCCACTAGGCACCAGGGTGAAGAGTCTTGCTCCTTCTTTCCAGTAACCCTTTACAAGAACTGGAAGGCTGCTATTAACAGGACCACTTCCCTCAGCCTCTCCTCACAGGGCACATGCTACTCTCTGACCAGGTTCTTTTTCATACTCCATGCATGAAGGATTTAATGTTTAACACCAAGCCTACTGTTTTTTTAAGTTATCTTATGTCACATGGGATTTTGATCTATCAGAGTGATACAGCAATGTACTTAAACCACAATGCAGGTACCAATCATACTTAGGAGAGTATCGCAACTGTAATATGCAGTTGAGTCACAATACAAATGTGATTTCCGTTACTAATCTCTATAATATATCCACCATCATGATGCTGGGTGTTCCCAGCCTCCAGGAAGGAATATGTGGGTTGAAACCCACTCAAGCCCATAGCTCTCTTCAGAGTTCTTCCTGTTTGTTGTTTGTATTTTACACTCTACATTGGGCTGAGCCATACTGGTATATTTGCATACTTTTTATCAATTTGGGGACCAACAGCTACACAGCCAGTTCATTCACCCAGCTGATACAGCCATTTGCCTAGAGCAAAGGCTACCTTTGTGGTTTCCTTTCTGCTGAGGTAAGGTCACAGCTGTGCAACAGCTATGCTCGGTAATTCACACATGCTGCCATCCCCAGGCCTGCCCTGCTCACCCTGCCTGCATACTGTGGGATGCCCGCCTCGCTATTACACACTGCTCCTGGCTCCTTACCCCTTAGTGACCAAATGGCCCTTGCTGCTCCCTGGCAGTCTAACTCTATCTTGACTGGATCCAGACAGCTGGTAAAAGACAGGATTGACTGGAGGGAAACTGAGGTAGCTGGGGATTGAGGAGGTCCTGGATTTCTTCCTGGCCTATTTGAGTGCTGTTTCCTTCTTTAGCACCAAAGATGGCTTCATTCTTCCTGACCACTGATAAGCCCCCACTAGAACATCAGGCATCTTCATTCAGCTGCTGCATTACTTGTGCTGCTCCTGTAGGAGCTCTGCTTGGACCTCTCTCACCTTGGTGCAGGGTCAAATGCCCTGCTAGGCTCCAGTCACTAGGTCCTTCTGAGCAGTCCGTTGCCATGTTAATCTTCTTAGGTTTCACTTTGTTAAGAAAAGGTTTTTTAAAAGGGGGATGCAGGAGGCAAATGGTCTGTGTCATGTGCCAGGTGCTAGAAGAGGGGTGCCAATGAGAGATACACTCTTACTAGATTTTATGCTTCCATAGTTCTCTGTCCTCTTGTCCTGTGTTCCTAGAGGAGGCGATGGTCAGGATCTCTTCCTGCAATCAACCATTACAAGGTTTAATGTTTGTTACTACACATAGCACCTTGTTCAGCTGTAGGTTTGTTTACAGGGCTAATCCTAGGCCAGGATCAAGATTAAAAAAGAGTAAATCAGACAAGGTGTGATGCTCCTATGATTTGTTTTACACACTTGTAAATACTTAGAGACACAACCGAGAATTATGCTTTTTTTTTTTTTTTTCACTTTTGCCTGGGAATAACTGAAGAGGGCTTCTCAATTTTTTGTCTTATACAAATCTTGCTATACAGTGCAGGAGTTCTGTGTATAATTGTGAGGGGAAAAGGTCATTAAATTAAAATATGGTATGTGCCTGTAGTTGTAGTGTAGGTTGTTTGAAGGCTAATTTCCCAGTGATTGATTATCTTATGTAAGGGTTTTAAAACTTAGTAACCCTTGTTCCCTTTCTCCATGTAAAACAATTCCAAATGATTTCTATTTTCATTTTCTCAGTCGTTACATTTTTCTTCTCTTCTGCACAGGAATTGGAGTCATAAAGATACCATAATGTTAATAGATTTATCTCAGAGTTCATGAGGTCAAACTTGTTGGTCTTCCCATATGACTAACAGTGCAAAAATCTGGAACCAACTCAGTTAATCTTGGGCATAAAATAACCGGCACTGAAGAACTGCACATCCATAAATCAACAGAGACTAACCTCTGATTTATTTCTTTTTGGGTCACATGTTCTACTTGCATCATAAAATCAGATAAAAGTAACTATAATTAAAATGTCTATTTCCTTCTCCACTATTTGTGTTAACATTCTTAGTATTGAATATACCCCTTCCATAATACTATATTTTTTCAGTATTCTACAGTTATTGTTTCATTAAAAATACCCCTGTGATATTAACTGTGTAATAAATTACAATTCAAAATAAAATATCAGCTATTTCATCCATGAGAGAGAATAATAAAGCCATAATAAAAAGGAATAAAGTTTAGCAATATGATAATGTAGCATGAGGTTTTTATAGACTTCATGTAAATGTTAAAATCTATAAATTTTTTATATTGTGTGAAATTGTAAAAAATAGTAATGAAGAGGGTGGGAAGAGGGAAAAAAAGCAACATTAGCAGGCTGGTTTAATCCAGAAATTGCTGTTATTCTGATTTCTTTTTACAATCTGAAAAAGAGTGTATAAAAATTTTGCATATGAAATTATTTGTTTGTGGCTTATCTGATTTACTGTAGGTATTAAAGGTACATTGAAGAAGGAAAACTGTGGGTTTCCACTTTCCAGCCAACAGTAGTGGTAAATGAGGAAACTCTAAAGCCTAATCACCTCTCTTCTTGCCTTCCTTTGTTCACACCTAGTATTCCTGTACGTACTCTGCCCTTATTTTTCCAACTATGCTTTTAAAAACTTCTGTATTTGGCTTCTTTCTATATATTTGGGTTCCAACTGAAGGTAGAAGGATGTGCAAACATGGGAAGGAGATGACAGGACATGAAATCCTCCTTGCCATGATTTTCTTCTTGTTGCATCCTCCTTCACACCACACTGGTGGGATATGAATTTAAAATCTTCATTTTCTTGCAGGCCAATGATAATTTCTTTAATTGTACTAATCCAATACTTAACATTTCTTCTGACAGCAGATTGCACAAGGCATTTGCAATTTGATTTAAATAAAACTCCCTTAAATAAATTTTTATTTAAATAAAGGAGAAAGGAGGAAATATATACACACAAAGAGTATGGATTTCTAAAACAGGTTCAATACAGGTACAAACAATTATTGCTTTAAAAACCTGTCATTTTGGAAACTCAGCACTGGTCAGCCTTGTTTTCTTGTATTGTGTTGGTCTACAGACAGCACAACAAAGTGTACTTGATATCCCCTAGAACATACTGACTTGTAAAATGTGGGGGGACTTATTGTCCTCTCATGATGGATCTGCTTCTATTTAATTGACAGGTGGCTCGTCACTGACAAGGAGATCGTGGATTCTACTTGCAGAATCAAGATTCTTGCTGGATTTCCAAAAAGGAGGAGAGGAAATAGAGAGGAAACAAAGCTACACTGGCATGAAATAAGGAACTGACTGAGCACTTGCACTTCTGAAACAAAAAGATTCTTTCTTCTGTAAACCTAAAACTTTGTTTTCATGTGTGGGTCTTTAAAACAGCAGTAGTGAAAGGACAACATGGGACTAGATGAGGAGATGCTCAAAAGCATATATCAATATGAGACACTACATAATTCAAAAACATTTAAGGACAACCACAGCTTTAATCTCAGAGGTTACAGCTCTGAGACACTATGTAGTATTAGAACATAGTTAGCTTTCCTCACACACAGCAGTAGCACTCAACAGTTTAAGACAGAAAATTAAGAAAAATACTGGACACAGCAAAAAATCCTGAGGCAATTTATATGGGTGTATTGTTATTCTTCAAGATGCTATCCACCCAGGATTACTGAGGCTTACTGAACCTAAATCACAAAGAGCCAAAGAGGAGTTGATTTGTGCCTCCCCTGTCAAGAGGTAACCTAGTGCAGATTAATTAAACAAGAAAAAACCCCATTGTCTTTATATCTCCTGCCTTATCCCATGCCAAGGAGGTGGGCTCTGGGGGAGGCAGCATAGAGTACCCCTCCAGCAGGAGAAAGTGAGAAGGGACAGCAAAGAGGGAAGCCTTTGCAACTATACTGCAGTTATGAATGGTGTGGAGAAGATGGATAGGGTTTAGTTGTTCACTGTCTCTTCTAAAGGAAAAATTAAGAGGCTTAAAATGAAGCAAGCAGGAGGGAGATTCAAAACAGTATGAAGAAGGTGGTCTTCATGCAATGGGGAGTTAAACTGTGGAAGTCCTCGTAGTTGGGTGTTATGAATGTAAACATTTCCATGAATTTCAAAGGGAAAATGGAACAAGGGATGGAGGAGAAATCCATCTGAGTAACACAAAGGAACCACAACTGGCTCAAGAATTCCCTCAGCTGACAGGGAGCCGCAAGAGTGAGGGTGCTCCACAAGGGCACAAGTCAGGAGCCGAGGGTTATCCCAGCACATGGGGCAGTGACCTCACCAGCCGGGGCACAGCTCCACCGTACCCAAGCAGCTTGGTGGCGGTGACAGGGTCCCTCAACAGTCCAGCAATCATTAAACCAACAGGCCTTACTGGCCCTGGCCAGCCCCACCTGGGACCTCCACCCACACCCACTGCTGATGGGTGCAGGGGCTCCATTTATGCTCAGGCCAGGGCCTTCAATTTCTGCGTGAGCTGTGTTGTAGGTGTACCTCTTTCTAGTCCTGTCCTTGAGCTGTTTGGCTTTCCTGGTTTGAACCCAGACCTGACATGTTACCTTGTTTCTGTCTGATGATCACTGAACTGTTGATAGGACCTTCTTTTGATACTCTTCCTTCTCTGGCTGCCCAGTTGAAGAGCTGTGGGACGGCACTTTTTCAGTGAGATCATTGCCCAGCCTTCGTTGCGGCCACCCTTGGCTCCTGGCTTGTTCCCTGTTGTGGAAGAGTCTTGCTCTTGCTGATCCCTGGCAGTTAGCTCAGGCCTTCCCAGGCCCTGAGCTGAGTACCATGGAGCCTGGCCTTCAGACTAAGCCAGGCCTTGTCCCCATAGCCTCCCTGCACCTAGGTGTCATAAGACTTGACCCCATAGCCACCCTGCAGTTTCTGTTTCGACCCCAAGCCCTGCAGGGAACTGTGATCAGTATAAAAAGGCAGATCACAGCCCTGTGGGCTTCTCTAACCTCCCCTGCACCCAGAGTGACAGCCCCTGCCCACCAACTCCTTTAGCGCCTTTGGGGAGCATCTAGGCTTTGTCGTGCTCCAAATCAGCAGCCCTCAAGGAGCATCTCAGGGACAATCTGGTACGTGGGTTGATCTGCCCCTCTACCTCCACTGCCAGTGCCCCATATTTTTTGTCAAAAAGAAGTATGGGGGTTTCTGATCCTTCATAGAAGGACCCTGCCAACTAAGGTAGCTTCAGCCTACCTGGGATCCACATGCCAGCAGTTGGGGTCCACCAGGTACCCCAGGAACTCCACCCTGTGCTGTTGAAAAGAGCAAATCTCTGGGGTTTGACATGGAGCCACTACTGTGCAAGTGACTCAGGACTTCCCCGGCATAGTCTGTGTGCCTGTTGAGTGTCAGAGAACATGAAGGTGTCAAGAATGCCACTACATAGTTATCATCAAGCAGGCTGTGCAGGACATCACTTTTACAGAATGATGGAAGGTGGTCAGAGCACAGAAGAGACCAAATGGTATCGCAAGATCATCTCCTCATAGTGTCTGTATCTGGTTCAGAAAGCAGTTTTCCACTCCTTCCCTTCTAGCATGCAGGGACTGCAGAGTTGCTTAGAATTTGCCAACTTCTTTTGATGACTTGTAACAGGGTTAGAGTATCACGGCTCCTATAGCATTGGAAGGGACCTCAATTTCTACAGATATAAGAAGCACACGCAGCTTCTGAGGAACTGAAACGGGCATTCACCACAGCCTGCCTCACAGTCCCGCCCAGGCCCTGGCTGGCATTTCATTGTGGTAGCAGATGCTTCTGTGTCATAGGGGCCATGCTCTCCCAGAAGCTGGCCCAAAGCAGGACCCAGGACCCTATGTCTATTTCTCTAGGCAGCTCACCCCTACTGAGAGGAATTATGACGTCTGGGACAAGTAGCACCTGAAAATCAAAGCTGCCTCTGAGGAGTGGTAGCACATTCTTGAGGTAGCAGAAGAACCAACAGTGGTGCTGACCTACCACCAGAACCTGGAATACAATTGAGGGATGAGTTGCTTCTCTCCCCACCTTGTCTGCCAGGCTTCTCTCTCTCTCCACACTTTGTTAACTGTCCATTTGTCATTAACTTTGATTTCCAACCCAAAAGTCTGCGAGGCACACCAGCTGCCTCACATGTACCTGCACCAAGTGACTGTCGGAGCAGGGGCTTTGTTGATACAACTGACAACACAGTTGCCATTTCTACCACAGTAAAAGCAATCCCCTTTTCTCCATCTCATTCCTGGGAAGAGGGGTGAGGTAGATGGTGTCTATGTCCATGGGCTCTTCATCTGGGGGTAGTAAAGAAGGTGGAGCAAAACATGGTGGAGGTCTGCCTATGCTCTTCCTGGCAGAGCCAGGTGCTGCTCCAGTAATAGGCCCGTCTTGACAGGCTGCCCCAGGCTCTGGGGTAGGCCAGTCCTAGCCATGTAATTTTGGAGGGCCTCAGACAGTCCTGGACTTTAGAGGGCCATAAGGGCTTGCTCTTCACACTCGGTTTCCACAATAAACTCCATGAACTGAATTGTGTAGTTAGTGGCCAACTACTTCCCCCGCTGGAGCTCCAGCAAGACAGCCTTGGCCACTGCACAGTTGCGGGCCCCCATAAACTGCTCCAAATCAATGAATAAGTCATCAGGTTTTGGAGCATAGGGCCATAGTCTTCCACACGGTCCGAATCCACTCTTGTGTTGCCCTGAGAGCTGGGAGATTATTACTCCTGAGCATCTAATGTTCCTTGGGATATACAGCCCCTGGATAGGCTGTAAAGATTAGCCAAATCTGACTAATAAATCCTGACACCACTCCCCAAGTCCAAGTCCCCACTGAATGGTTCTAGAAGTCGGGGAGCAAGAGATGCTGAAGCAGCCGGAAAGGCTGTGCCATGCCTCTCCATGCCAACCATAGCTTCCTGCAGGATTCTGAGGTTAACCTGCAGCCTGAAGGCCAGGCTCCGTGACAGTCAGCTCAGGGCTTGAGATGGCCCCAGCTACCTGTCAGGAAGCAGCAAGACTGGGGCTGCTCTGCAAGGGATGACAGTCAAAAGCTGAGGGAGACCATATCACAGACAGTGATCTCACCAACCAGGGCACAGCACCCAAGCAGGGCAGCCTGGTGACAGTAACAGATTCTGTTGACAGTCCAGTGATCACCAGCTAAATGTGAGATGGCATATCAAGTCCAAGTGCAATTCATGAAATCCAGTCAGCAGGAGCTGCAGGGCACAGGGCTAGGCACACACCTGCCATCAACACAGCTCAGAAAAGGTCTGGAGGCCAAGGTCTGAGCATATCCAGAGAGCGTGTCCAGAGAAGGGCAACGAAGCTGGTGAAGGGACTAGAAAACAAGTCTTATGAGGAGCGGCTGAGAGAACTGGGGTTGTTTAGTCTGGAGAAGAGGAGGCTGAGGGGAGACCTTATAGCTCTCTACAACTACCTGAAGGGAGGTTGTAGGGAAGCGGGTGTTGGACTCTTCTCCCAAGAAACTAGCGATAGGACGAGAGGGAATGGCCTCAAGTTGCGTCAGGGGAGGTTTAGACTGGACATCAGGAAGAATTTCTTTACCGAAAGAGTGGTTAGGCATTGGAACAGGCTCCCCAGAGAGGTGGTGGAGTCGTCAACCCTGGAGGCATTCAAAAAAGGTGTAGACGCGGCACTCCAGGGCCTAGTTTAGGAGTCATGGTGGTGTTAGTTGATGGTTGGACTTGATGATCTTAGAGGTCTTTTCCAACCTTAATGATTCTATGATTCTATGATATATGGAGCTGCCCCCACAGCTATGCTGGCAAGTGTGCACTGGCGTGTACCTTAGGCTCCAGGTTAACCCCAGTGCAATCTGGAAAGGAGAACGTAACATAAAATAAGCAGCCACAGGAATCTGCTCCATCTTGCACCTTCTAGCTGGAGCTTAAAACCCAGGCCAAATATGTATTGAAGGTGTCAACGTCAGTGACCACAGATTATTTTCACGCTCTCTGTCCAGGCCCTTCAGCCACTCGTTGCTAAACCCATCCTGAAAAGTTGCACAAAGATTTAGGAAAACTTTTGGGGAAGGAGTACAAATGCAGGAAAGGGCAAGAGAGACAACAGATTCAGGCTTGCCAGTTCTTCTGACATGAACAGAAATATTGGAAATAGGGCCTGTGAGACCACCCGCTCCCAATCCACAATGACTAACCATTATAGCATCCCAGCTTCCTGGTTAAAGACAAGGACAGACTTTGTTTGTGGACTTTTGTTTGGTTTACTTTAAATAAAAGCCTTATACAGAGACCTAGATTGCAGCCCTAAGCAACAGAGAGACCGGTCTCTCTGTTGTGAAGTACTAAATGTGAAAATGCCCAAAACTTTATGTTAAATACAAATTGCAGAATTTGGACTACAAAATTGTACTTTATAGATTAAACTGGATTTCAAAGAACGCGGAAATTATATAGTTACTCAGTCCATTTTCAGACTCAAAATTCAACTGTATGGATTGTGTGTTATTGGAAACGAAACAGAACAACCAACTAATAAAGATGTGCTGAAAAGGGAGGTAGATAAAAAAATCAGATACTCCTTGACCAAAACCAGGTATTACACTTGGGGAAAAAAAAAGTCAAATTACTGTCACACGTGCAGTCACTGCATTAGGAGAAAAGCATCCCCCAGCTAAACTATTCACAGAAATTATACCAAAAAGTTACCACTAAACCAGGCAAAATAAAGTCTGTCTTTATTGCCTGCTCCAGATTACCACCTTTTTTTACGTATGCTGTCATTCAGAATGAAATGTTAAATAAAGGGGATATCAGTCAAGTCTCTACAAACCAGAAACTCTCAAAGTAAAATTACATCCTTAAGCACTGCAGGTATCTGCATAGACAAAGAATTTCAGCGCTAACATTTTTGCCCGAGGTAGTCTGATGTCCTTGGTTTTATTCTAGTCTCAGCTTCCTCCTGCTCACACACCTGTACGCTTGTTTATGCCACCCAGTGTGACTACATGATGCAATTTAAGAGGTACAGTAAAAGGTCAATCATTTTAAACTGTACCATTCATATCCCTAACAGTGTTGATTTTTTTTAAACAGGCAGTTGGTTGGACTGTGCAACTCTCTCCACACTTCAGCTGAGATAGCTCTTTTACTTAAAAATTACTGATGAACATTTTAAATAAATAAAGCGGCGCTCCTTATCTGTACAAATCCACATTTTGTGAACTGAATCAGCCATACCGTACAGTATTAAAGTAAAATGTGCAATAGTTTCCTAGTAAGTTACTGCCATTTAACTATGCAACTTTCCAAGGCACAGTACACAACAGAACACCTACAATGGCAGATCAGCCTACCACATGAAAATTTTAATCTTCTAATGAGACAGTGGGACACGTTTTGCTTGTTTTTTGTATCGAGCAACATAAGGCAGCACAAGAAGCATAATGAGGAAATTCAGATGTCCAGGGTTCTTCATCATCGTCACAATACTGGTCCCCTATACAAATGAGAGATACAAAGCTGTAAAATATAATATGGGAATATAATTTTATTGCGTTAATCTGCATATGTATTGGTACAGCTGCTCTGTGAATGCTTCTGAGGAAAATTTTTCCATAACTCTGGCTCTCCCAGCTGCTCCCATTGTATCCTTTAAGAGAGGATCTCTCACAATTTTTTCCATGGCCTCAGAGAATTGCGTTGGCAGAGGATCACATAAAAATCCTGTAACATTATGCAAGATTGATTCTAAAGGACCGCCTGAATTAACCGCTACAACTGGACATCTCATATACATTGCCTCCAGAGGAACAATGCCAAAATGTTCATTGCTTGGTGTATAAAGCACACATACAGAGTTACTCAAAAGAGAGATTTTCTGTTCATCTGAGAACGATCTCAGAAAAGTGACATGGTCGATAACACTATGCTTGGCTGCAAGTCTCCTCAGCTCTTCGTAGTGCTCCACATTTTCCAGAACTCGTTTATCATAACCACCTGCCATAACCAGGTGAACTTCATTCCACTCATGAGAATCCAGTCTTCCTCGAAGCTCATGCAAAGCTTCGAGAGCCAGCGCTAGGTTCTTTTTTCTCTCATACCTGTTAATGGAAAGAAACAAGAACTTTTTCTTTTTGGGTATCAGGTCAGCTATGTCCGCAGGAACTACTGTTTCAAAGCTACTGATATTGAGCGATGGGTAGAGGACATCTGGATTTATGTGAGATAAGGACTTAAACGTGTCCTTGAACACACTGGCGGTGAACTTGCTGTTCACAACAATACAGTCTGCCATGCCAGTCGTGTACTCTTCCAGCCAGTCGAGCGGTAATCTGTAGATGCGCTTTAGGAGAGATTCTCTCTTGGTCAGAAGCTGATCAGGAAAGTGACAGTAAAACAAAACCTTCTTACGGGTTCTGGCCAGTCTAAGTACAGGAATACAAGCAGACACCTAGTCCAACCAGGAGAGAGAGGACAAGAGGAGACGTTAATTATTTCTGTTAGCGCTGCTGGCGCGTACATGGGATTTCAAAGCCATACCCTGAGAGCCAGTCCTTTGCAAGCCGAGTGCCTTCTCCCTCCCCGCTCCCCAAGCGCATCAAGCTGCACTCCCTTCTCCAGTACCTCTTGCTGCGGCTCTGGGTGTCCTCCCTCACCTCGGCCTACGAGGCCACCGAGACCCCTTCCCCGCCCAGGCCCCACCAAGCCGCGGGACGTCCCCAGGCACCTCCTCCCGCCGAGGCCCACACCAGGGGAGCGCAACCGGCAGCGGCCTCCTCTCTCCCTCCAGCTGCCCCGGAGCCCGCCAGCACCCCGCCCCCACCCACCGCAGCAGCG
>WAAD01012256.1:164449-178452 GCA_013389945.1 Fregata magnificens | reverse complement strand
AGCCCCAGCGCCACCAACGTCGGCTCCGCCGGCCGCTCCCCGAGCAAGGCCGTGGCTCCCCGCGCGGCGGGCTCCACCGTCCGGCAGAGGTAGGTGCCCCCGGCCTCTTCGTAGTGTGGGGGCAACCCTTTCCCCGGGCTGTCCTTTGTGCTCTGTGGCTGGGCAGCCCCAGCGCCGGGCAGAGGGACGGTGGAAACGGGCTGAGCTGTGTGCTTCTGTGGGGTGTGCGGGCGGGGCTCCTGTGGGTCTAACTTAAAGGTCCTTGGGGCACCTGGCTGTAGCCCTAGACCGTGCTATGCTTGCCTGGCTGCATAGGCCGATGCCCTCTGCTTGCCTGGTTCTATAGGCTGATGCAAGTGTCTTGCTTCTGCAGAGCCTCTTGGGGTGCTCAGTGCTAGAAACTTGCAGACCACTAACATATTTTGGTCTTTGTTTCATTCTGTTATCCTCTAAAGGAAGAATGCTAGCTGTGGGACAAGAAGTGCAGGCCGTGCCACTTCCACAGGTACTGGGGGGATGTGGCGATTCTACACTGAGGACTCTCCAGGGCTCAAAGTGTAAGTTGGATATATGAGTGGTGGCAGGCATGGGGGCTATATATTTCACCTGCTTATGTAATCTGATCAGACTTTCAACTGAGAGATCAGTGTTCTGGTCTGCATGGGAAAACAAGCTGAATTGATGGCTGCTTAGATTTGGGAAGAAAGATTTTATTTAATCTGTAAACCTGGAGGAGTAGTTTTTAAAGTTATAGTGGCTTTCAAAAGGTAGGTACAAGTTATATTTTGTAATTGCCTAGACTTACCTTAACTGGTCTTTGAAGACTGCAAGCAATCCCTTTGAAGCTGGGAATTTAGCACATGTGAATTTAGGCATCTACGTACATGTTTTTGTTCTCTTTTAATTAAGCTTTTGTTTTTTCTTTATTAATAGGTATGTTGTGATCCTGTGGGGCCCCCCCCTTGAAAATGTAATATAACTGATATGCCCCATGCTTGCAGAATCTCGGGGTTTTTTATTAAAAAGCTGAAGATAAATTATTTTAGCTAAGCTTGTGAAGCGAATAGCATTCCGATACCTTGTATATCTTTGTTTTTACAAGGTGGATAGTCCAAGGTTATGGTCAAATATCTGGTGTTATTTGGTGTTATTATCCCTTAAGCTGTAAAGAGAGCCTAAGTTTTTACTTTTTGGCCAGTTTGAGTCACTTAGATCAGTTTCCCAAACAAGCTTTGCAGCCTAATACTTGGGTAACAGAGGTGGCAGGTGTATTTCAGCTGATGGATGCGTGCTAAATCATACCCTGAGTGGGAGTTTGTGCTTCTTGTAGAGTTATACTTCATGGCCTCTTGTTTTTACTAGGTTGAAGAGACTCAAGACACTCAGGGATGTCCCTATTGCTTCTTTTTTCTAGAAACTATTAGTATTTTATTTTGGAGCCCTTTAAGAGGGCTGCTGCTGGCTGCACAAACAGCACATTTGGGGAAGGGCTGGTGGGAGTCTAGTTAGTGATTGTTCCATGAGTAATCCTTTCTCTGAAGTTGTCTTATGTGTTTTTGTTTTCGTATGTGCTTGATACTTTAAAAGATGAAAACTATACAGCAAGCCATCAAAGTAGTGGTGTTCTGCTACTGCAGGTCTTGCTTTCTCCATTCTGAATCCCGAGAGGAGACGAGGCAAAGAAAAGAAAAAGATAATGAGCAACAGTAGTGTTCTAGAGCAAATCTATGTAGATAGGCAAAGCAGCTATTTTCTGTGTTCTTTGGTCTACTAAAGCTCAATTTAAACAAATAAATAAAACCAAACTGAGAAAAAACCAGAAGTGTTCTACCATTAGGCAAATTTTTTTTTTAATAAACTTGTGATACAAGCTGACAAAGCAGCTTTACCAATTTCAGTAAGTTTTCTTGTGAATCCTTTGGTTTCACTTTTGATGTTGAATGGCCACTCAATTGTTCTAATCTTTAATACAATCAGGTCAGTAGATAGATTTTTCCCTTCTGTTTATGTTGTGACACAGTGGTTCCCAATCTTAAGGTTTTGGAACACTGGGAGTGGTTTTTTTGCCAGCTACCATGGGTAGCTGTATGGTCAGGCTTTTAATGGAAGAAACAAACCTGTAAAAGTGAGTTGGTTTTACAGTTTGTAAACAAACAGAGTTTGTTGCTCTTTCTGTGGTACTTGGTACCTGTGGTTCCTGTATCTTGTCTTGACCTTTCTTGCTTAAAGAGCTATAGGCAGTGTTTCCTGTGGAGCCATGATAGAGAATCAAACCGGGCTTGCGGTATAATATGCAGCCTTATGAAAGACATTCTGAGGATGTACAGTACCAAATCTTCAGAGGTGCCTGAATTGGTTTATTTATTGATTGATTTAAACCGCGTGGTGGGCTGAGAAGATTCACGTGTATGGAGGAGAACTGCAGGTTGTCTTTGGGACTGGAGGAAATGAGATATACGTGTCAGTATTGGAAAGCTGATTATTCTATAGTGGGGATCAGTGTCACCTGCATGTTTAAAAAACCCCACCAAACACACAAACAATCCCCTCTGTTTATTTCCATGTTGCTCTGTTCTAGTTAGTGGTGCTTCTCTATTCCTGTGTGCCTTCGGCAAAGAGTAGCTTACATATTACTGTTGCTCAAGGCTCAAATGAATTAAATAGTAATTCAGATACAGTGTAAGGACTTTGTGCACCTGCTATCATTACAATTTATATTATGTAGGACATAAACTTCAAATATGTATAAAACATTGGGTATTGAGAAGTACATTCTGTTGCTTAGTGAAAGATATCCCCTGATAGGACTGGCTTATGTAGCCACTGTGTGTGCGGACTCTTGTTATTTTGCATGTTTTGTCATTGGTTTATTTGCTAAATGCTTTATGTCTGTGTTCAGGGTTATCCATGCCCAAATAAGTCTGAGTATAATAGATAATACTTGAGTTTTAATACTCAATGTAAGATCATAGTTACGAACATGTAAAGTACATAGACCGTGATCTCATAGAAAAATATGTTAGTGCATTGTTTCAATCCATTTTCAGTTTCTTTTTTACTTTGTATTTAAGTAACGTTTACCTGCTTATAAACAGTAACCTGGAGGGTAATCCAGGCTGGATAACAGAATTGATGGTGTTTCTCCCAATAGCAGGTTGAAAATCAGAAATGAGATTGTATGAAGTGGTGTTGAGTGCGTATAAATGTGTAATAGTGCATGTAATTGTTGTGTCTCAGAACAGCATGAAACAGCTGATTTAGTCTCTCAACATGCACACTAAGATGAAACTTGTTTTTTAAAAACATCACTATACAATTTCTAAACAGTGTATAAAAGTGGGAAGGAAAAAAGTTAAGAAATTTGTTAATTTATACATTTTAGGTAATGATTTAATTAGAGTTAACTTTGACATTCTGTGTATCTTTTTCAAGAAAACAGAAGTCCTCGTCTCTCACCCACTGCTGCCATTGTTTTCAAATGAAATAAAACCTCTGAAAAAAACCAGCTAATGCGAATTTTATGCCAAAATTTTACTAGCCGCTAGAGGACTCTGTTGGTTTTTGTATCTGACTACATCTCTGCTCAGATGGATATCTGAGTAGTAAATACAGATGATAATTTTCCAGAGAATGTTTTCACAATGATGAGTAATAATGAATCATTAATTACTTTTTAAATAAGTGGGGGGTTTTTATTATTATATCGTGCTTTATAGTTATGTAACATTTAGGGTATGTAAAACTGTATCTTTAAAAGCATAGGGGCAGCAGCAGTTTTTGATAGAGGCGGCTGTCTCATTTCTGTGTACTTAAGGTATTTCTATGGGAATGGAATAAGAGTTTTCTCGTACAATTGCTTATGAACTGATGAGTTCACTTGGCTGATAATGACTGGCCTTTGGACAAAGCAGACTTTTTTATGTTAATGCGTTTTTTTTTCTTTATTTTTAGTGGGCCTGTTCCAGTTTTGGTCATGAGTCTTCTTTTTATTGCTTCTGTGTTTATGCTACACATCTGGGGTAAATATACTCGTTCATAGACTCAGCTGCCAACTTAAAGCATTCATTTTGGACCAAAAACATGGTGGATCCTGGTTGTTCTTGGAGAGAGACTGGGGAAGCTTCCTACCACCTGGTGAAGTCCTGTCAACTTTGGCTCTAATACCGAATTAATTTCTCAGTTCACTATTTGGGCAGGTTTAAAATCTGTCATGGGTCATTTTATATTTGTATCTGTACACTTAGAATACAGGTATTGCAATAAAAGTTGTATATGGAAATAGAAACAGTCTTAACTGTATTTTTTCTTCCTACTCCAACATACCACAACTAAAACATACTTGTTGTTTTCATATATAACCATATTTCTGAGTAAATGCCATTTGACAGTTCAATCCAGATTGTTCTGTACTGTACATTGCTATATAATTTTATGCCAGAAGATCTTTTTTTGTGAATGGGAGAGGCAAAATCAGGTGCACAAACATGCAAAGGTATCAAACATGTCCGTTGAAATAAAACGGAGGTACACGAGCTGAGCTGAGATGGTCGTGTTCCTCTGTTAACTCCAGAAAAATAGCTGGATTTATTTCATTTATTTCCTAAATGCAAGTTAAACTTTACTCAGTAGTTATTATACATAAAAGTAGGTAAGTAAGCTTGTTTTTCAAACTGCGCTTGAAGAACAACATAAATTGGTACCTAACTGATTTTAAAAAGAATAATTGCATGGCCATCAAAGACATGTTTCTCCTGCAGGTCCAGACTCTTTGCAAGGAGGCTTAGGGAGGAAAATGGAATGGGAGGACTTGAAAAGCAATGGCTGCATTTTAAATAACAGGACATGCAAATAGGCTGAGATACAGCTAAGTGGCTCTTCAGCTAATCATTCCAGTTTCCTTCTGGGTGGTGGTCTTTATTTTCCTTTTGAACAGTCAGACAGCTCTTCCTTCTCTTTTTAAAGGTGTATATATATTGGTGCCTTAGCGTTTCAGTTGTTTCTCACTGCTGATGTGGTCTTGAGATTCAGATAACCAAATCAGGTCTTTCCCTACAGTTGGATAGAATTACTTTAGCCTGTTCCTGTTATGGTTCCTGTTTGGATATCAGCTTGTAATAAAGGGAAAACAATATTCTTGGTTATGCAGCCTTGATACAAGTGTTGACTGCTGACATGTTGTAGAAGCAGCCTCTCTTACGCACCACCTTCCTTTAAAGCAATTCTTAAAGTAGCATTACTGCTGAAAAGAAGAAACGGTTCAGAACAAAACCAAGAATAAGCAATGTGGTCTCAGAGCTATAAGGATAATTGCTTTGAGCTGTGCTTATGCTATAATACCTAGTGTAAATGTAGAGGGAAAGATAGAAGACTTGGAGCAGAAACAGAAAGTTGTCTTACAAAATGTAATGGTAGGAGGGTTATGTTTTCAGAGGGTCGAAAGTTGAGCAACAGGGAATTCTGGTGACTCAAATGCAGTAGGGTAGCAGAATACACTAAAGTGGTGGAAACTGAGCCAAATAAATCATGTATCAAAGGGAAAAGGATCTACAAATCACTTACCGCTATGCATCTGGAAGGGAAGTAAAAACACAAGGGAAAATAAACAAATGAGGGGATTAGCTCACCACTTCAGAAGGCGGAGATAAGGATCTCTTTATGTGCTTTGCCTAGCAAGAAAATAACATCTGTACAGTCAGTGATTTCATTTTAAGGCAAGAAAGAAAATGCTAAGAAAAGACCAAATGCAAGTCAGTTGTTCCTACTGACCATGTGGACAGATTGTGCTGCTGACTTAGTTTGTGGTACTCAAAGGGAAAGGAATCATGTACTCTAAAATAGTGTAAGGGAAAGGAATAATGGGTAACAGTAATATCTAAGCAGGTAACCTCTTCTTTACTCTTGATGGTACAGTTTTCTAACACAGCAGGAAACAATTTTCTTTGAAATGGTTTCAGTACCTAAAAGCTGTTTTGCCACATCAAATAATTCCATTTAAAGCCTTCCATATTTTTGCTTGTGTGGTATCTTGCTGCTTCTAAAGACCGAAATCAGTTACAAACTCAGAAGAAGAAAAGGGGCGGGAGGAAGGCTTATGCTGTACAGCCTACATTTAATTCAACTGAGTATAAAAAGGTTGACTATTTTGACAGTGCTGTCCTTGATTAAGTATTTTTTCTAGAATGGCCTGTATCATAGATTTTTGCATACACTGTCAAAGAGTCTAATGTCTGTAGCTTTGCACAGAAGACTTCCCACCCCTTCTTGGCTTTATATTATGGAAGTGTGAGCTTTCCTAAGGTTTAAAAAACCTTGCTGCTTTAATTCATGAAAGAAGTGATACTTTAGTTGGATGCAGCTAGCTGAAACATCCATAGCTTTATTTGATGTTCTTTGTACATGATAAAAAGACAGATTTCTCTATGGTGTGTTTTCAGTTTGTGATCATTTTAATGATTAGCATTAGTGTTAGGTATTCATGCCCATATTTTTAGCATTTTGTGTACATGAGCTGTAGTGGATTCTTGCAATCGATGTTTATCAAAACTTCAGCTCCACAGAAGTACAAATAAAGAAATGCAGGTTGCAAAGACTTACCAGAAGTTTGGCTAATAATGAATGTGAAATTCTGTTTGGCCGAGGTGAATAAATTAATCTGTAATACAGGAAGCTGGTCTTTCTGTCTGGATTTTTATGCCTACTTGTATGTGATTGAAATACAAGCTTGGCTGAGCTGACTGTTAGAAATTGTAAATATCTTTATAGTTTACTTAAGTGCTACAGAAGGCTCTAGGTCCACAAAGATCTTTAGTCTCTTTAACAATAAAGGTTCAGGAAACCTGGAAGACGTTATGTTTCCATAGAAGATATGATAAAGTACTACAATCTTTTATTCCTGACTTAAAAATAAATATTTGCAACCCCAGGCTCTGTTATTCCTCAAGTGAAGAAGGGGTTTTATAAGGAAATGGTCCTGTTGTACATGAGTACGTCTGTGTCACTTAAGCTTTCGCTCCCTCCCCCAGCAATAGGTCTGAGTATGTGAGCCAACTTCAGTCCGATTTAACAGAGGAGTAGCAGCTGAAAGACGCTGTTCTTGAGGGCTAGGTGGAATAGGTAGCTGGTGGAACAGGGAGACTGTAGAAGTTCCCTCTGAGCAAAAGACTCACTTTTAGCTTGTTACCTAGGGAGAATAGGGGGAGAGCTAGACTTCTTCAATGCCTTTATGATAGGAAAAGCTTTAATCTTCGCTCTTGCACCTTTTTGCACGTTGAAGTCAATCACCCACAAGCTATGGATCTGTAGGTATGTGGGCTTCATTAGTTCTTATGTTTCAGGTCTACCTTTTACTTTTGCTGTCTGTGTAGAAGCCAGCTCCACTACACAAAAACAATCTTTTTTGGTTTTTTTCCCCCTCTAGGCTTCACTATTTACACGTCCAGTTGGTTACATCCAGGTCAACCTTTCTTGTAGTGTGCATATAGTATGTGAACTCCTCCCATTTTTTGCCATTGTGTCATGACAAATACTGTGCCCCTGATAATCGATCACAATGTTTCTCATTCTTGAAGGGACCAATGGGAAGGGCAGTTGTTCAAGTGCATAATTCATCACTGTCCCATACATATACAGCTCTTTTGCAGCAGAAGGATTTTTTTTCTTTTATCACATCAGAGTCTGAATTTACCCTCCAAGAAGAAACTGTCAGCTCTTTCCAACGTCTCATCTGTCTCCAGCTGTTTCTTAAGCTCTCTCAGCCTATCGGACAAAACAGTGTAAGCTCTCTTCAGTACTGTTCACAGCAAGTTATAATGCCTTTGCTACAGGCATATTTATATATCTGTAAAGATACATGCATGCACATGTGTATGGCCACTTTATCAGTTTAGAAATGCAAACGGATGTGTCTCTGAAAACGTAAGATAGTACGCCCTTATTAGACTGCACCATGACAGCAGTGCAAGGAAGCAGACAGAACAGCTTGTGTTCTCTTCCTCAGCTGTGTTAGCTAGAGATGAGTGGATGCTATATTGAGATCATGTGGTGAGGGCTAAATGATTTTATAAATAAATTAATGGATTCTGTGAGGGGCTTGGTAGAAAAATTTATCTTTTTTTTTTGTCTGGAAAGATAGATGCCTCTTGCTTCTTCAAAGGCTACCTTGTTATATACTTCCAGCTTTGATAATAAGGCTGCGTTGACATGCTCATATTAGCTGTTTATATAAATGTGTTTCATAGAAGGCTATGTTTTGTAGACTTGGCACTGTTAGTAATATATTAAGAGTATTAATGATTCTTGGGATGTGAGCTATAAGAGGGGACTGTCTGCCTTTTGGCTTTTTTTTGTTGAGGGCAATATTGTATAGCATTTGTGATTTCTGCTTTGATTTCAGAAGTTGGTGAAAAGAAAGGCAGGCAAAGCAAGAGCACGTGTGAAGTTACTGAGTACCCTGACATGTATTGTGACCTTCTCTTCTTCCTTCAATATTCTAGTTGTTTCCTTCTCTGGAGGCTGCCGATTATACTGAATTGTGCCACGTAGTAGGATAATGCTCTGATGCAGAGATGTGGCAGGTAGTAACAATAGTGAACAGAACAGACCGATTTTACTTAGACAAAATCCAAGTTCGGATGTGGATCACCACAGATTTGACACCTTTATCTCACATTCGGCTGCAAATAATTGTCCCTGTTTCTTATTTTGAAGGATTTTTCACACAGCTGCCTTCCAGAACACTATATGCGATTTTTTGACCAACCAGGAATGGAGGAATTCTTTGAAGTTACACTATCATTTCATAAAACAGAACTAAGGAAAACTTTTCATGCACTGCCTCCTCCAAAGAGCTGTTTGTCTTAATATTAACAAAGTGAAATTCTAGCTAGTTTAGTGTGATTCTTTTTAGTTCAAGCATTTGTCACTGAGTAAATATACTGACCTGTTTTCCTCCTCTGATACTACAGAGAGATATCGAATATATTTACAAGTGCTGCAGAGGTGAGACGTTATCTCAGTGAAATGCTTCCAAAATAAAATCAGAACTAAATTTACAGTCAGTATGCTCCAGTTTCAGAGGGGCTGCATCCCCAACATCTATTAATTATCAACGACCATTCTGTGAGAGCTTCTTCCAAGTTTATTAGCTAATGTTCTGATTGTTTTTCTGGTGAGATAATATGAAAAGAACCTAAAGCAATGTTGCCTTACATATCCAAGATTGGCTGGTAAGTAATGTTACTCCTTTCTTACATAAAAGTACCATGCAGTTAGAGTACAGTATATATTGTAATCAGTGGGAGAGAGCATATGTGTTCCTCACCTGAGGAAGATATCTGTGAGGGAAAAAAACATAACAGGATGATACAAACTGCTGAGAAGTTTGTGAAGGACCAAACAATTGTAACTGAGTGTGAATCTGAACCTGATGCAGGCTTGGTAGACCTAACTTTCTAATTTTGTTCCACTGTTGTTTCCATGCTCCTTGCTGAAAAGCTTTTTTTAATTGCCTTTTATGGCATTTGGGCATGTTAAAAAACAAACAAACAAACAAAAACTTTACAGAAGGTTGAAGACTCATGCATGGAGGAAGTCAGAGTGGTGGATAGTAGAATTAGAGCCTTTCTCTCCTCTGTTCCAGGTGGAATTAAGTAATGCTAATCTCCCTGCTGACTGCATGTAAAATTACCTGATGATAGATTTGCCCTTGCTGAATGAAAGAATTTGTGGAGTGAGATTATCTCTCTGTTTCTGAACAGAGAAAGAACCTCACAACACCTGTGGGAAGAAGAAAAATGGTTTTGCTAGTTCTGCTTCCAATAATATTTTCCGCCTCCAAGCTGAAATTCTTTCTAACCACTTTCTGCCCCATGGCAAACTCAAGAACAGAAGAGCATCAAATAGGGCCTCTTGTCTTGGACCACTGCATGAAGATTGACCACTTTGAGGGGAAAATTTTTCAGTAAAATGACTTCTTGCAGCAAAACTTGTATCTTAGTTGTTTAGGCTGTTGTGGCTATGTCAGCGTAGCTTCTCTGAAAAAGCATCTATGTTCTGCAGAAAGCACAGAGGTCTTTTATTTGTCCTGGTGTCCAAGCAAGGTAGTTCACCTGCAGCTGTTCCTTCATGATATTTAAGGAATGCCACTACTTCATTCAGTGATAACCCTTTTTCCCCACTTTTTCCTGGCTTCTCTTGAGGATGGGTAACTCGATGAACTCCTTTTCTCTGTGTGAACGACACAGAGATCTCGCTTCTCTGAGGTGAGATTTAACTTCAGATTAGTTAACTTTTGATTTCCACAATGTAGCTGCTCATAGTTGTGCGCCTTTTGTGGTGACACTGGTGACAAACCTACATTTCTAGGGTTTAGTTCTGCTAACCTGTTTTAGTGTCAGGTGAAAAAGTGCTGTGTTGGTGTCTGTTGCTCCAGGCACTTGAAGAACTGTGGACAGCGACTCAGTAGTTGGAGCATTTGTCAACGTTGTAGGTGCCAGATTGTTTGAGATGAAATCCAACCCTGCATCCCAGCTGCTGCTTACAGAGCTACTGATCTTTAACTTCATTTTGGTGATAAAATAATCTGAGTGTACAGTGGTGATGAAACCCCAAAACCTCATCAAGTCATACTTGGCAGGTCACAGAGATCAACAAAGACTTTCCAAAGAGCAAAAATTTTAGCAGCACCATGATCCTTGAAGAAAAAATAATTGGCAATTCAGGAGAGCACTTGAAAAAGACAATAGGTCAGTAAATGCTGCTGGAGCGTGTTTTTTCCATGTGGATATCACTGAACCATTTCATTTTAACTTGCTTCATGTTGGTTGTGCCAACACAGAGTTAGAGTCTATCTGCCAGTGCCTTGCCATCGCTTGGCAGCATTTTGTGCTACGTGTGGCAACTGAGTCAGCCCTATGCAGTGGGGAAAAAAAATAAATTGAATGGATATAAATTTTGACTAGTTTTAGTCTTTTATCAAAATAATTGTGTAACCAATGAGGAATAAAAAGAAAACCCTTAGAGAAATGTTAGCAAACTTTTTTTGTGTGTGTGATGGGCTTGACTGTCTCATAGTGAAGCTAATGGGAAAGCTGCTAAGCATCTGTGTGAGGAAGATGAGGCGGTTGTGGGATTGTGTCAAAAAGGAAATTTAATGCTTTTACTGTTCACTTTCCAAGCTTGCTCTTCGCTGTAAACCTGAAATGAATACCCAGGGGCTATACTGATGATTAAATTCAATTTGATTAGAAGAATAGACCCTCCTTGTACTTAAGGTAAGGAATGAGCTGTAAAACAATGTGCTTCCTCCAAAAGATTGCCTTTTTAATTTTTTTTTAAATTTTTTTATATTTGGAGCATTACAGAGTTGAAGTCGCAGGCACTGGACAGATTGTGGCAGAGTTTATGGTACGTGTGGTCTTAACACTATAACGCTGTCAAAGCCGGGTCACTGACAAAATTGTGATTCTACACTTTTGAAATACAGCCACAAGTGACTGATAGAAAGGTTTGCTTCAGAAGTTAGATGATATTGTACCTGATGATATCAGAAAGTTTTTAGAAATGTGAGTGTGTTGGGAGCTTAAGACATAACCTTGACATTCAGAAATATTGGAGTATTTTTGAACCTCTCACAGCCTTTCTTAGCGTGTCGTGATGTTTTCAGTCTTTTTCTTCACAGACCAGTAAAATAAGTACGATACCGTAATGTTTGGGAATGTATCTGTAGCTTGCCTGTGGGGTGGACTTCTCCCCAAATACCAGAGGTAGGTGAGTAGAGCACAGGTTGCTAGGGGTGGCCATGCATGGAAAGGGTAGGCAGTGCAGCTTTGGGTAGGTGTGCGGGCAACCCTATGGGATGGAAGGAGGAGGAAGTCAAATGACGGAAGCAGAAATCACTGCTCCACCTCCTCTGTACCCCATTGATAGTAGAGATGTTGTTTGTATGCATTTGTTGTCAGCAGACTTCAGCAAATGTATCCAGCGCACCCCGAGGACAAATCCAAGTAGTTCTGTTCTAGAAGCTCAGCACTGGTTTCTTCTGACCAAACGTACTAGCGTTTTGACTTTTTAGTTAGCTGGGTTAAAATGTATGTATGTGTATTTGTCTGTATGGCATGAGACTATTTGAGGAACTAGTCAATTCTGTAACTAGGAAATTCCTCTCACCTCCAGATACCATAAGGGGCAGGAAATTGTGAACACTGCCAATTTGCTCCTGCGCAGCAGGTCAAAACCTGCCCTGTTAAGTCAGCTTAAGTGCTGTCTTCAGTGAAGCTGGTGTTTCAGCACTATGACCTCTTCATTAGCTCGGTCCCTTGCAGCCCTTCTTTTGCAGCTCTTCCCTCAGGCTGTGGAAGAACTGGGTTCCAGCATAGTTTTCTGCTTTCGAGCCATGGATTTTGAGACTCAAATGGAGCAATGGCCATAAGCTGTGGTGCATCACACCAGATCTGGCTGCAGTGCAGTATGGCTCCCTCCTTGACATCTAACATCTGCCAGCAAGGCAACAGAATAAGCTCTGCAGACCTCAAGAACAGTTTTGGTGAAACCAGGCAGCTTTCAGAAGTGACTTGGCAGGAAAAGAAAGATGGCCGTAGATGTCCCTTTCTGCTTTCTGAGGATATAAATAAAGACTGAAAGTTGGGTTTTTTTTAACCTCCCGCTCACCCCTTTCAACCTCTGGAATCTGCTTTTGTTCTGCATTAGAAATTAAGGCCTCTTTAGCCGGGCCTTTTCACTGGAGAAGTAGAGAAATTTTGAAAACACAAAGTGTTAAGGCAACATGGAGCAGTTCTGTCCAAAAGGATGACTAGAAGATGTTTTCTTCCTTAAAAAAATCTATTTAAATCAACAGCTAACTAACATCTTGATGAAGGATGTTTTCATGCTCAATAGCCTCAGCTTTTCATGTCTTTACTACATTCTCAATACATAGCCATGAAAAGATAGAAGGAAGTTTGCCACAACTTACAGTATATGGTATACTGAAATAAAATAAGCCACATCTTCCCCCAGAGCATGTTCACGTACAAAAACGTAAAAGTCTTCCTCCTAGACAACAAAGTTAGCATTTATGAGGATCTGATGCTATTATAAATTAATGATCTTTTCAAAAAAAGTAACCTATGAATAAAAATCATTAAATTTAATATTAAAATATTTTTAAATCAATATGCTGAACTTTCTGTAATCTCAAAACAATTATTTTTAACAATTTTTCTTTTTTTTTTTAAATTTTGTTTGGGTCAAAATTAAAATGAAAAATAATTGCCAAATGTCAACATTTTCCATGAACTGGAAATTCAAATTGGAACCAGTACTTAACACTAGGTAGCTATGACAATGTGAAATATTATTGGAAATATGGGTATAGGTCAGAATGAAATGTACTTTGGAAGGGACTCCTGGATGTCTTTGGTCCAGCCCCCTGCTCACAGCAGGGCAAACATCAAAGCTCAGTCGGGTTGCTGAGGGCCTTGTCCAATTGCATTTTGAAAATCTCCGAGGAGGGAGATTTCAGAGTTTCTATGGGTAACTGTCCCTGTGCTTACACACTCTCTGGTGAAGATTTTTTTCTTATATCCAATTAGAAGTTCCCTTGTTTGACCTTACAGTGATTGCCTCTCATCCTTTTGCTGTGCATTGCTGAGGGGACTCTGGCTCCATCTACTCTCTAACTTTAGATAGGTGAGGACAGCAGCTAGCGTTTCCCCCTTAGCCCTCTTGAGCTAAACAAACCTGGTTGCCTCTGTCCCTGTATGTCATGTGCTCCAGCCTCCAACCATCTAAGTAATCTCCTAGATTCTCCAGTTTGTTATTGTTTCCTTTGTACTGGGGGCACAAAACTAGACACAGTATTCCAAATGAGTGTCAAATAAAGGAGTATCTTTAGGACTACTTCCCTTGACATGCTCTTTGTGCATCTTGCTATATGGTTAGCCTTCATCGCTGCAAGGGCATGCTACTGGTTCATGTTCCACTTGTCCACTGGGACACCCAGGTCC